>NW_019291994.1:26306-53237 GCF_000500325.1 Leptinotarsa decemlineata
TATCTAAATCCACTCAGGTATTTCGAATCATTTTATATATTAGACAATGGAAGGCCGAACAAGTGAAATTCATCATGAATGATTGTCAATCACCTTCAAACAAAAAATTGGAAATTGAACAATTGAAATGAAATAAAAATTAAAGATTCAGAGATTTCAAGCCAAGTTATTTCACGACGTTTCAATTGTTAGTATCCACAATCGCCTTTGGGGGATTACTCAGTTTGGCAGGTGCACAAAGTTGATTTTTCTGTTATTAGTATTCAAAATAATCTTCGAGATGTTCAGGTGAAAACTGGTCTATTCCTGAATTTTGTTTGTTCGGACTTCCATTCCAATGTGATTTGAAATCTCTGAAAATACAAATACTTGATTAGCTATGAGTATCAATTATATTGAGCAATAAAAACGTGAAATGAAATAACAATATCACCTGAAGACGATTGTGGATACTAACAATCGAAACGTCGTGAAGTAATCTGATTTAAAACCTTTTTTAAACTATTTTGATTTCATTTGTGATTGTTCAATTTTAAATTTTTTGCCTAATTTTATTTTATTGTACTTTCTTTTACCGTTTTTATTGTTCAATATAATGGATAGTTTCATCTAATCATTCTAATTTTAATTGTTTTTTCAGCGATTTCAAATCACATTGGAATTATATAACTTTCATTCTTTAGGAATCATATGAGACAATGAAAGTTCAAGATAATGAAATTCACCATTAAACATTGTCAACCATTTTCAAATGGTCTATTCCTGATACTTCTAGTCCAGACTATTTATAGGTTATTTGTATATGCTCTCGCCTCTCTCATTTAAGGGAGCTTTACACGCTACGATAAATCGTAACAAGTGATTGAACGATTTATCGCTCCAACAAATAGAAAGAGTAGAGCACTGTTTACACGCTACGATAAATTGTAACGATTTCTTGTCAAATGTCACTTACTTGATCTTACAAAGTACTGGTCGGTCATGAAATGAAGACGGTCGAAATACCACAAACTAGGTTTGTAGATGTCATCCGCACCAGCCCCAGATTTCTCCGAACTCGTTAACTTTCAGAATTTCTTTTTTATAAACCGTACGCTACGCGTTATTTATATTTACGACAGTGTTCCTATCTGCAGACGGAATTGGCCGCGGTGGTAGTGCGCCCGACTCACGATTGGAAAGCCGTCGATTCGATTCCCGCCTCGACCAGATATTTTTCTCGAGAGAATTTCTCTGGTTGAAGCTGGGATGATTCTGCAACCGTGTTAGGAATCACACGTTAAAAGGTATAATCTCGTTAGTCCTTAGCTCGCACAACTTCTAAGAGTTGTCGTTTGTATGGGGGCGACAGCTGATTATCAGAAAAACAGATTTTAAAACAGATTTTCAAAAACTCCTTGAACTTTTAGACTAGCTCAATATAAGCTAGGTCTTTTTTGTTCCTGTCGGAGTATTATTTGCTCTTAACGAGCTACAAACAGGTAAAACTTCTATAAAGTTCTATAAATTCAATCAAAAACTCACGAGGTGTTTATTTACTTGCATTTTCTGCCATGTTTACCTACAACACTATGTCACGAAACAACCTTACAGTGCAAAAGCAGGTTGGACACTGAGTCGCTCTATGATTGTTGAATCTTTCCATATCACACTTTGCTATCAGGTTGGTGCTATCAGGTCTATAAATGACCAATTTATAAGTGACGATGAGAGTAGTTTTATACCTATTGACTTTGGACAGAAAAAACTAAAGCCCCATTTTTTTTTTCACTTAATTGTTTATAACTTTTGTAATTTTTATCAGCGCGTTTTCGGACCTTACTTTAAACTTTCTAGGCAAAAATACGAATTGAATCACATCTTGGTCGTAATTTTTGGACAGGACTGAAAAATGTCACCAAAAAGAGCTAAATCGAGTAGGTACATGTGAACCAGACTATTATAGATAAAACCATTTTATACAAGCAGAGTAATTGTGTATTTGGAGTGTTATCTTTTTGATTTTTGTTATCTGGGCTTATATTGGATTCGCTGATAATTACTTGTTTTCAGATAGCTGCATATATATGTTAACTCGACACATTTCTTCAAAATTCTTTCCAAACAAATATATAGTTATTACTAGTATGAAACTGTATATACTTTTCTAATGATTTGACGACTTCTTTCTACTTCAAAGAGAAATTCATCTAAAGAAAAGTTCAGAATCACAAAGTTTGTTTTAGTTCACTCTCTTTACGTGATTTCGCAAATGACGGCAATTCTATGAACTCAGAAACAGGTTTTGATGAGCAACATCAATGAAAAACCACAAAAAGAACTAACTCGAAATTACTGTTATGTTATTATGGGTTCCATCCTTACGGAACTAAATCTGTGACTTATCATCCTTTGTGCTAATTTCTAGAATACTTTCGACTATCACTATGCCATTTTTAACAATGTTTCATTATTTACATGCCCTTTTTATTTCTTACTCATCCAAAAGAGTTTCTTTTAGATTATTTGAGAGATGCCTTATCCTAAAATTATCCTAAAAATGTAAATAATGAAACAATGTTTCATTATTTACATGCCCTTTTTATTTCTTACTCATCCAAAAGAGTTTCTTTTAGATTATTTGAGAGATGCCTTATCCTAAAATTATTTTAGATTTTGCAGCGGGCTCTAAAAAAAGTAATGGATTTCAATTCCTCACTCATTTTTTGTTGGTCTTCCTTATGTCTATCTTTACTAATATTGGTGGTATATAATTGTATTATAGTCTACCCAAACTGGATAGGTTTTTTCTTGAATTAAAATTTTAGTTTCATGAAAAATATGTTTTTTGCATGAGGCAAACCAAATCAAAAATAATCTAAATGAAACAATTGAAAGAAGGTTAGTAAAGATACACCATTGCCATTCAATACCTGAGTCATGTAGAAATTAATTTAACAAATTATCATGTAGGTAATAATTTCCTTCAGTATGATCAAATAATTTAAGGTTATCATTTATGTTAATTAATATGAAAAGTACCAAAGTAGGATGCATTCGTGATAACGCCTAGTGCCACTGAAAAGATGTATGGCACTATCTGGTATTGAAACAAAAGCAACGCTTTTCTTTGATGATTTCATCCGCTAGAATACCCCTACAAAGTGAACTAAATACTAACATAATCATTTATTTTGCACAATTCGATTTTCCTCTATTTTTGCCCACCTCACTTTCCATATTATGAACGTTTTGTATATTCAATAAGTGTGTTAATATCAAGCATGAGAAACTTGAGACAAAATCTTGTGAGACAGAATCTTGTGAGGGGGATGAGTATTTGTTCTTCGATGTAGTGTAGGAACTGATGGTGATGAACATGATATTTTAATCCATCACGTCTAACCATGAATTCACAACCTCAAATATTTTGTTTCAGTGAAATCGAATCAGTTTTATGAAATTATTATTTTCTGATTGCTTTAATATTATATATATCTTGTCAAAAACTCATTAAATTGGTCTCGGATATAATTATTCATTGTTTCGTTTGATTTATCCTTATGATTTTTTCCAATCCGTCTCCAAACTGGTGAGGCGGAAGGACACACGCGTAGTCAATATTTTGTATACATATAGTTTTGCACCCCCAAATATTTGTTTCCCTCAGAAGATATTTTCTGTTTTGATTCTTCAATAGCTCTAATAAAGGGTACTTTTCTCAATCAATTTTTTTTATTAGACATTAGGTGAAGAGCATGTGTTTATCAGTTAAGTAATTATTCCAAAAAATAACCTTGGATTGTGTGGATTTTTTAAAAAATATTTTAAATATATCCACAAGGCGCTGATGAGGGGTTGCAGACCAGAAACTTTCATATATTACATAGTGTAAGTTTTGGTAAATGTAACCGGATATAACCGGATGGAAAGTTGACGATACAGCTAGCTATACTATCTGAAGTTATTACTTCTTATGGGAGGACAAACCGCTTCGTTACCTAAAGCGTAACGGCGCCAGTTTCTTTGGTTTCCCTTTCTCTCACGCATACGTCACCGGAAGGTAGGTTCCTCCTCTCTCGTCGGACAGACGCTCAGTGTTTAGTGTGCGTTAGACATATAGTGTTGGCAGTATTATATAAATCTAACCAGCCAGCATGTTTTATTTTTTTATTCTGTGAAACGACTTAAAAATTATGAGACTAATTTTCTGTATGTACATTTTCAGTATCATTATTTAATCCTACAAAAGTAACAATTGGCTTATGGTAGCTATAATATATGTACATACACAAAATAGTTATTAAAATATATTATTAATAAATAACCTTTCCTGAATGAATGAATGAATGAAAATCGTATATTACAGGTTATTTACAGTTTTTACAATTTTGTGTGTGTATGTGTTTGTGTAGGGCCCTGCTATAGGCTTATGCCTCTTCAGGGTGAGTGAGTTGTGTGTGTGTTTTGTGTTATGTTGTTTTTGTGTTCCAGTTTTCTTGGTTGGTTTTTATGTAAATACTTGATTAGCTATGAGTATCAATTATATTGAGCAATAAAAACGTGAAATGAAATAACAATATCACCTGAAGACGATTGTGGATACTAACAATCGAAACGTCGTGAAGTAATCTGATTTAAAACCTTTTTTAAACTATTTTGATTTCATTTGTGATTGTTCAATTTTAAATTTTTTGCCTAATTTTATTTTATTGTACTTTCTTTTACCGTTTTTATTGTTCAATATAATGGATAGTTTCATCTAATCATTCTAATTTTAATTGTTTTTTCAGCGATTNTCTTCCTCGCTGAATGGGGATCTTAAGGGACAGTTGGCGTCGAGGGGGATTTGACCTGGATGCCTGCCCAACTGCGCCGGCACCTATTGGTGAATGAGGTTAAGAAGTAGATTATCGAAGTGTGGGTCTTTAGGAAGGCGGAAGGTTTTTTCAAGATTTTCACGGAAGGCTTCGGCTTTGTCGGGAGGGGTACCTTTCCTGTACATTATCACATTAATATACATAACATTTAGGTAATAACCTAAGCTTTATTAATAAATAACCTTTCCTTTACATTATCACATTAATATACATAACATTTAGGTTATAACCTAAGATTTTCTCAAGATGAACAATTTCAATATTAAATAGTTCAACTTAGATTAGTTTATCACTTCTGTCGGTCGTCCCGAGAAGCACACTTTTTTTTTTTGGTTGAACAAGGCAGTCATTAGTTAAGAGTCTGAATACTCAAGATACCAAAAGCTGAAGGAATTGAACCACTACTCAAAGGCATCTGAAGGCAAGGCTCATTCATATTTTGAAAAAAAAATGGGTCATCTCCACAAGGCACTCACGGCGCTCACACGAACCAGAAGAGATTCATATTCGGTAAAAGGCACAAGATGAAAATCAGAATGTTTTATATATACAGCGTGGCTGACGGTCGATGGTAGGTTAGACGTTTCTGGAAAACGCAAGGCATGATTTTTTTGAAAATTTCACTTCTCACATTTCCTTACCTGTTCTATCGATCTAAAATATTTTCAGCATTGCGGCGTTGCCACTTCCATCAAAAGTTCCAAACACAACTTCCGCAANTGTTATTTGAATATTTCGAGTTTGTCCAAACTATCATCAAAATATCAACTTTTCATGAATTGAGAGTACTAATGTACTTAATTTCAATTAAGGCTGTGTTTTGGACCATATTTGGCACAATTTATATTTTATCTCGAAAACAGATAGAGATAGGTATAGGACATTATTATCAAAAAACTATTAAAATTCCAGACCGATTCCAAAAATGTATTAATATACGGGGTGTTCCATTTAAAAAAATAAAGTTGCTAGGACTTTTTGATGGAAGTGGCAACGCCGCAATGCTGAAAATATTTTAGATCAATAGAACAGGTAAGGAAATGTGAGAGGTGAAATTTTCAAAAAAATCATGCTTTGCGTTTTCCAGAAACCTCTAACCTACCATCGACCGTGAGTCACGCTATATAGAATAGAAAGTAATTGAAGAAAAAAAATTAATTATTTTGACAGGTCAAATTTTCTGTTAGTTAATTATTCTGTAAATAGGGTAGTGAAATTTTCAATTTAGTTCTATTATAAGAAATGTATAGAAAATAAAGGCATGAACTCTCAAAGAAATTAGGCAAGGGGTCGTTATACAGTGACGATAACTCGTATTGATAATTTTGTTAATTTTCTCGTCAGTGATTGAATAGTGATTCATTAATCACTTCAATGTGCAAAAATAAATAGGGGACACAATTGATGAGAATTATATAGATGAAATCGCTTAACAACTTAAGGATAGAGAGGCCATAGAGGGTCGATATATTTCTCTTCATAATATTTCTGATGGAAATTCTTTGATTCGTAAAATAACAAATTTTTCGTTTGAAGGTGATTGACAATGTTTCATGATGAATTTCATTAGTTCGGATTTACATTGTCTGATATTATATAAAATTATTTGAAATCCCTGGAAGAATTAAAAATTAAAGAAGAATAAAAATGAATAGCTGAAAAAAAAAACAATTATATTAAGCAAAAACCTAAAATGAAATAATAGTGAAATAAAATGCAATTAAAAGTGAAACAAATCGAACAAAAAATAAAATATGATTAAAAAGTTAAGAGATTCCATGCCAACTTACTTCGCGACGTTTCGATTGTTAGTATCCACAATAGTCTTCGGGTGATGACTGGACTGATTCCTCCGTGAGATGACTATTTGTAGGTCATTTGAGTACTTTCCCTTATCTCTGCTTTCCTTTTCCACTTCACTGGTTCAGTGGGAGATGACCGTTTGGCGGGAGTTGGCCATTGTTCGCTTGAGTATGGGTTTCCATATGTTGTGTATCTCCACACTAGCTTGGGTGAATATATTGTAGGATAACATGTATGAGGCTTCTTTAAATTTCCTCCTTAACCAATGTTCCTCTTTGTGCATGATCTCAGCTTGGGACCATTCGATGTTATGTTGATGGGTCCAAACATGCTCTGCTATTTCTGATTAAGATACATGCGATTTATCTGATTATATCACATCATAATTTTTTATTATACCTAATATTTTTTTCCCAATGAGCATACTTATTTATTATTATATGAATTTTCCAAATTAAATTGATAGAACAATATTGATTGTTTAAATTGAAAGGGGTATAATTTAAGGAAATATTGATATTTGGGAAAGAAAGGTTTTGGTTTTCTATTTCTTCTTTCCCACATTTCTTGTGTGAGGATGGAGAAGTAGGAAGGCCAAACCTTTTTTCACAATATTGATTGTATATAAACATAGTTATTATTTTGAACAACTATTTTTGATTAAATACTCAAACGTACGCACTGCGGGTATAAACGAATCGAACGCTCATTCAATCTTTTGTTTGCGATCCGTTTACCATACAAAAATGAGGTGGACCTGGGAAAGTATCTTGAACGCGCCTATACTGGCTGTGGCAAATATTATCAAAATCACAACATTTTGTTAGCGCACTCTGTTAGAATTTGCATTTATAATGAGCATTTATCACTTTTTACTATTAGGAAACAGAGCATACTAGGTGGAATTGTTGTGGAATTGGCCGCGGTGGTAGTGCGCCCGACTCACGATCGGAAGACCGTTGGTTCGATTCCCGCCTCGACCAGATATTTTTCTCGAGAGAATTTTTCTGGTTGAAGCTGGAATGATTCTGCAACCGTGTTAGGAATTACACGTTAAAAGGTAAGACCTCGTTAGTCCTTAGCTCGCACAAGTTTCTCAACTTCTGAGAGTTGTCGTTCGTATGGGAGCGACAGCTGATTAACGGAAAAACAGATTTTAAAACAAACAGAATATAGCATGAGGTCTCAGTTCATATTGACGTCAGTTAGTAATAACTAGTTTTTTCGATATCCGCCTTTCTTTGAATCGATCTTACCCACCCTTTTCCTTTTGGTATGGTTTCAAATAAATCCACAATGGCAATAGTTCACCTATAATAGACAAATTTCATCATTTATAAACAAATATTCCTACCCGATAGGGTTAGTATAAAGACATGTGTAATATGTATGAGTTAATAGTTTTCCGTGAATGTGATAGCTAGATATCGAACTGCCAAATCAATACACCAACTGAATATCGTCAAACAAATACAAACGTATTCATAGTCTGGTCTACAAGTGCAATTTCACATTATTTCAATTCGCCTTCATCGAAACATATTGAGGTGTCATTCGATTCATAATTTTACACAAAGTAATTTACGAATCGAGCCAAGCTGCACTAACAAATATAGATTGAAATTTAGTCATTAATTCGCCTTGGTCAAAGACGAAACGGACTGGTTTAAGTTTGACGATAGTCGTGTCACGAAGTGTTCTGGCGATGTATTGAATCTATTGGAGCCTCTGGAGACACCCTACATTTTGTTTTATGAGAGAGAGGACATTGGCAGATCAAGATCTTCAGATGATGTGGTGCTGCAGATTTTTCCGGGTTTTCCTGCAGCTGAAAAAGCAAATTCGCCACTGGAATCAATGAAGTCATGCTAGGACTTTTTGATGGAAGTGGCAACGCCGCAATGCTGAAAATATTTTAGATCAATAGAACAGGTAAGGAAATGTGAGAGGTGAAATTTTCAAAAAAATCATGCTTTGCGTTTTCCAGAAACCTCTAACCTACCATCGACCGTGAGTCACGCTATATAGAATAGAAAGTAATTGAAGAAAAAAAATTAATTATTTTGACAGGTCAAATTTTCTGTTAGTTAATTATTCTGTAAATAGGGTAGTGAAATTTTCAATTTAGTTCTATTATAAGAAATGTATAGAAAATAAAGGCATGAACTCTCAAAGAAATTAGGCAAGGGGTCGTTATACAGTGACGATAACTCGTATTGATAATTTTGTTAATTTTCTCGTCAGTGATTGAATAGTGATTCATTAATCACTTCAATGTGCAAAAATAAATAGGGGACACAATTGATGAGAATTATATAGATGAAATCGCTTAACAACTTAAGGATAGAGAGGCCATAGAGGGTCGATATATTTCTCTTCATAATATTTCTGATGGAAATTCTTTGATTCGTAAAATAACAAATTTTTCGTTTGAAGGTGATTGACAATGTTTCATGATGAATTTCATTAGTTCGGATTTCCATTGTCTAATATCATATGAAATGATTTGAAATCCCGTAAAAAAATATAACTAATGAAAAATTAAAAACAATAGCTGAAAATAACAATCATATCAGGCAAAAAATCCTGAAATGGAATTACAGTGAAATAAAATACAAATAAAAAATAGAACAATTGAACAAAAAATGAAAAATGATTTGAAAAAAAAATTAAGGGATTCCAAGACTGACCACCAGAGCCATACGATATTTGTCGTGAAGTTTTCAGCTCACGGCGAGACGCATATCGTCTGAAAAAAAAACGGATGAAATATCGGATTTTCTCTACGAACTCCGTAGACTCTGTTTTGACCCACGATTATTTATTTGTGAGTATGAATACTCAATACACACAAGAATTATACATATGAATTCTTGTGAAATGATAGGATAAGAAAAATAACTGGCAAGATGTACTGTAGACAAAACAAGATTTGTTCTGACTGTACTCTTACAAGGTTCTAAACGTAATGAATGTGATTTTACAAATACAATATTTCACCTAGGTAGTTAGAGAGGGGATACACATTGGTCTTTGTAGGGAGAGAATATAGGTAGAAGAAAGGCATAATAGCGGGCGAGTCCCAAGATAAGGGGCATAAGGAACAATAAAGGAATTGAAAATCTAGCTATTTGTAGCTTACAATATTTACATCGAAATAGGCCTAAATATACGGGTTGCTTAGGTAGAGCTATTCGGGAATGTTGAATTTCATGAGGATGAGTGGATTAGAAAAGATCCATACATTAGAAGACCAACTGGAAAACCTCGATTGNTTGCAAATATTTCAAGAACTATTGCGACAGTTAATTTTAAGTTATAGTTAATAATTTATCCAAAAAAGAATAAATTATCATTATTAAAACACTCAAGTTTTTTAGTGTTCTAGTTGATTTGTTTTCTCATTGTTTCCTACATATATACAATTTTCCAAATTCCTACTGTTTAAGAAATTGTTTTAAACAAATGAATTGCTTGTGAGACTTATTTTTGGAATATGGCCCTCTGATAATTAAATATTGTTTGTAAAAATCGGTTCAAAAATGTATTTGATGAAATTGCATTTATCATTTAATTTTTAATTTTTTCCAGTAAATAACAATGTTAACAAAAAAAATTAAAAACATTATTTCTTGATATTGATCTATCTACTGTCTATCTACTGGATATGATCAAAAATTGATTGATAAATACGTTTTATGCGATAATTTTTTTTAATTCATTCTCAAAATCATTACATATTTGACTGTTAAATTCCAAAAAAAAATATTCATTTGGCAAATAATGTACCCGTTCATAACAGTTTCTCACACAATAGAAATAAAAAATAAAAAAAACATATCAATGTAGCTTTTATCAGTGAGAAAACAAATCAAGTGAAATATCTAATGGGAATAATCTTTTCCATTGCTCACAAAAGCTCGTAAATAAAGAAAAAAGTAAGTTTTTCAAACATTTCCAGCGAGGATGTTTTCTTGAAATCTTCAAAGAATATCTTCAAAATTGAAAAGAAAATCCAAGTTTCACTTTCAAAAATTATCAAGGTTTTATGTTAACCTTCAACTTGGTAGAAATTGTTGATTAAAAAAGGATAATTCAGAGGAAATTTACGGTAAATTTTTTTTGACAGCTCAATACTGTTTTTTGCGGAGTTGCGTGCGCGAGCCGACCCACTCGTTTTTCCTGGTTAATTAGAACTTCAAATATGGGACATATTCGAGAGGAGAAAATTTTGTATTGAAGATATTTTTTCAAATTTCGAAAATCTGCAATATTTCTTGATATATTTGCGAACTACACACACTTCTTTTTTGTTGATGACTTTTTATAACCATTCGTCACCGCAACTTGGTTTGGTACGTAAATTACTCTGTGTAAAATTACGAATCGAATGACAGGTCAATCATAAGGTTCGTTCCAACCAGCGTCAGAAACCGTTTCTGACAGTCAGTATTCTGCGCAGTAATGTGATTGCGTTCCAACGTGAGTTTCCAACCATTAGTAAACTATCAGTTTTCTGTTCCATCCAAGATTCAAACCTGTTCGAAATCTATCAGAATGGTTTAGTAGAGAAAAGTATCTTCTGTATAATTCAGTGTTCATATAGAAGTATTTGTTTCGAAAGAATTTTTTTTTCTTTCGTGTAATTCAATGTTTATATGAAAGTAGCTGTTTCAGGAGGACATTCTTTCAGTTTGTGTCTGAAAGTTACTTCTTTGCATGTTCTACACATCCATCATCTACACATCTACACATTCCAAATTTCTTTGGAAGATTTCCTCATCCCTTTTTTTGTATTAAGATGGAGTAGTAGAAAGCCAAAAACTTTCATTCCCAAATTATTTTTGAAGGTTATGTTGAAATTCCATGCCAAACTTCAGTTGAACTATCAGCTGTTCCAATCAGAAACCAATATTTACCAGACATGCGCGTTATCAACGATTTACAAACAGTTGGAAATCTGTTTGTGACTCAAGGTTGGAACGAACCTATAATTTTCGATGATGACGAACTGAAATTTTGTGAAATGAAACTTCTGAACCATACTAATATATTCATGAAGTAATCCAACTATTGTTCGATAACACATCGTTGTCTGACATTTCACGTAATAAATATTTTAAAATACCTTCAGCGTTACTCCAATGCTGTAATGTTCGTGTAAATTTTTATTGAATTATGTACAAGCATTCCGCGTACACTAGCTCGGAATCTTTCATTTTGCCATATCCGCTTCAACGGAATCAAAGCGTTTATTCATTCCTACACTTTTTATCTTTCCGTATTTACAACTGTACCTACTTCAATATATTTCAACAATTACATTTGAATAATTTGATGAAGATGAATAACTAATGGAGAAATTCTTGATTGCTATGAGAGTCAACAAGGAACTGAACTTCATAAATGAAAAAATTTTTCGTTAGTTATGGATAGATGAAAGTAGAAACCAAGGAAATGGGCACTCGAATCGCTGAGTGACGACTGAAGTCTGGCAAACTTATGGTGAGATATACCGAAGCGTATATTAGTCGTGATTCAGTATTATTCGTAGTATTTGCTTGAAAAGACATTTAACGTTTTCGAAATCAAAATGGTTCAGTGTTCTGTTTTAGTGTATTTCAATAATAGTACAAACAAATATCAAGAGTTTTTGGTATGACCTTTCATAGGTAAGTTAATGAAATATTAGACTGATCACGTTCGAGGCCATTAAAATTTATAGAATAGTATGGACCGCACTCGCTTGAAGTTATAATTTTTTCAATTATTTCATGCAATAAACTTTAAAACTATACTGAATAACTTACACATGTGCACAGTGAATTGCTATAATGAAAATATCTAGTATTTCAAACAACAAAATATTTTTCATGAAATGTCCATATGTTTTTCGCAATAGGTTCATGTACTTGTGATGCACTGTTTGGAACCATTGGTGTAGTAATGAATATTACTGGAATTTTTTCCCAATACCAAACCATTATTTTAATACCTCGACACGTGTTTCGATCACCAAGTGATCGTGTTAAGATAACGTTTTGGTGTTGGAAAAAAACTCCAGTAATATTCATAGGTTTATGTATTTGATCTATGTTCCTAATATATCTGGCGTAAAGTGAATCTATTGATAACACCTGTCCCACACCAGAACAAAAATACGGTCTCTCGACTTGCGTTTCGATAATCAAGTTAGCATCATCAGGGGATTACTTCTACTAAAATCAGTTACCACCCGAAGACGATTGTGGATACTAACAATCGACACGTCGTGACATAACTTGGTTTGAAAGTTATGTCACGACGTTTCGATTGTTAGTATCCCCATTCGAGTGCTTCCACCTATTCCCTCTTCTCTCTCCGCTCTCTAGCGGGAGATGACCGTTTGGCGGGTGTTTTAAATTTTTTTAGTTGTTGTTTGGTTTTATGTTATTTCTTTATAATTTCAGTTTTTTGTTCAATAAAATTGTTATTTTCGGGTAATCTTTTCAATATTTTTCCAGGAATTTCAGATCAATTTATATTATAGTAGACAATGGAAGTCCTAAATGATAAAATCTACGTATGTTAGGGTTTTTATATGTCTGTGGACTAACCTTTACCCACCGCTCTTCTATGAAGAGCGACAAAGGACCTATTTTCCAACAGTCTTTTTTTTGATCTTATACATAATAATCCCAGATAGAAACTAGATAAAATTAGAAAATGTAAAAGTTAGTCATTAACTTATGAATAAAGTGAAATACATAAAAAATATGACACAAATTTGGGTGGATATAATGGTAGGTGAATGTATTTTTCTCTAGAGAATTAATCTGGTTGAAGCTGGTATGATTTTGCAACCGTGTTAGGAATCACACATTAAAAGGTAAGACCTCGTTAGTCCTTAGCTCGTACAAGTTTCTCAACTTCTGAGAGTTGTTGTTCGTATGGGGGCGACAGCTGATTAACGGAACAACATAATTCAAACAGATTTTCATATTTTAAACAGATACATATAAAACACTAACATACCGTAGATTTTTGTTTTATAGTCTACTTCAATGATAAGGTAGAGTAAATTCTCAGAACACAAAGACCTCATATATAGTCATTTATTGAAATATCATTCAATGCATAAATGCAGCCAATACCACCTTGAATTGTTTTTTGGAAACGTAAGATTGCATGGGAGGTGCAATAATCATCCAACCGTGAAACAGTTCAAAGGTAGGTACCTATTTACAAAAAAGTGTGCGCCATTTGTAATAGATATAGTTTTAGTGGAACTTGTATACCTTTTCAACAAATATTTATATTGAATTGTTCATGTGCCATACAACGATAAATGAAACTACAAATAATATTAAATAAATTTTAGACATGTTAGTGTCACTATTTTCCGGGTTTGAAGCCCGTGGATTTTTGGAATTTCTTCCTGATGTTTCAGTGAAGAGAGTAGCTAGCTTCCTCAGAGGAATATACATCTTGGGTTGATATCTCCGATGACTGGATATTACGGCTTAGTAACACGTATTTATGTTGACTCCTCAAGTAGTTTGGTGTGTTTAGGTAAATTACGTAAAGCGTGTTTTTGTTGATTCTTGTAGTCTGGTGTGATAATACCTGTACCTGGATTTGGTAAATTGTCAATAACATTCGTTAACCTCCTTTTCTACCTGGCGTCATACTGTTTGCTATTCTTGAACTTCTTAGTACCTGAGGAATCAATACAAATACGCGTTATGCAGCCGTAGTATCCAGCCATCAAGGTGTACGAATCTCTGAGGAAGTTAGCCACTCGCGCCGGCGAAACGTCAGGAAGAAATTCCAAAAATCCACGGCCTTGAAATCCGGCAAATAGTGACACTGTAAACCTCTGCCGCAAAAGCCTTATATTGTCAGATACTAGTTAGCTTAAATTGACCGATTTTAACAATTTGTCTGAAGTTGGAATACAAGTTATTATTTATGTAGCCGGATATGCAGGGAAATGTCTCTTGAAACTTTCACATTGTCCTTGTTGATAGCTTGTTTTTCTAATTATGCTTTAATATGGGTTACGGACAAGGATAATGTGATATATGTCTCTGAAAGGCGTTGTTGACATTCGCTAATTATGTGAAAAAATAATCAAATATCACTTAAATTTATATATGTAGGAAATATTTCGAAAGATATAGATGAATGAAAAAAATTATCAAATTCTTAAAATTTTTGCGGATTCATCAGTTAGATAACTTTTCTGAGACAAACCACGTATCACAATTAAAGCTTTTTTTGAAAAATGTATACATATTAGATTCCATTTCATTGCAATGCAAACGAATTTTAAAGAAACAAAAATACATCTCTATAATAAATTAATTATTTTCTAGAGACAATAAATTTGTACATGTATTCGAGTAAATATTTAATATATCGAATATAAAACCTTTTTTATCAATTAATTCAGATATGTATCGATGAAAATTAAATAAATGTGTTATTGTCTTGAAATTAGGTTTATCAACATTGAATCCATAACTATTCATACGATTTAATATGTTTTATATTTAAATTTAATGTAAGTGCGTATCTGCCATCGGCGCCGATACCCAATACCGCACTTCGGACTTCACTTGTACGCGCATATAGTCTTACTTATAGACATTGGTTTCTACTTCCGTGGATTCAACACTAGTTTTGATTGTTCCAAGTGACTGGGATATCATGTTTATAAATAACATATCTGTTCTCTTGTTGAAGACACCAAAACTCTTAAATCAGTTTTTAAACTACATAGATTTAAGGAAATCCGATACAGTTGCATAATGTTTCATATTTGTAAGGGCGTGTTTGTTTCCTATTTGAGTATAGCTATGCGGGCACAATAGTTGGTTGTTAGCTTAAACGATTTGAAATCTACATCGTATGAAAATTTAGGTGAATAATTTAATTACGCCAATCCCCGACAAACGTGCTCAGGACACTGCTGTTTAATTTCTAATATTTGAAAACGTTTCTTACCATACCACATCTGAAAATAGTTTAATACGATCTGGTCTAGTCGCGATTACAATATGCAATTTTGGTTTGGGTGGCATTAATTCTTATCATCCAAACAAACTTAAGGTACTTCAGAAAAAGACGTTTTAAAAATCATCTATGAATAAAACATGTTCGATGTGAGGCAACTATACTCGTACAATATCTATAGTAATAACATAAATGTGTGACACCCCATACGAAACTCTTATACGACAAGAAGAACCCAACATGCGAAAATTGAAACAACTTTTCGCTCCAAGTCCTTGGTTAGAAAAGCCAAATTCATTTAAGTGTAAAATTATTTAACCATCTTCCCCATAATTAAAAGGCATATATAGGAACCATTAACTTTGAACAACTTTTCAGAAACATTTCAAAAACTATATTGACATCATGAAAAGAGATATGGCACACTGTCTTGTTGATATTCTCAACAATTTCAATTCGCCTATTATTAGAAATATAAATTATAATTGCGCATTGCTTCAATGTTTGTGATGCTTAAATGTTCGTAATTGTATGATTTTCCTTTAATCATTCATTACCAAATGTCATAAATAACAACAATACTCATGTTCAAGCTATGCCTCAAGTATTTGTTACCCATGCGCAACTGAGGAAAGTTTTTATGGGTTTCAGATATCTATGGGCTGGATGTATTAATACTTGAAATGTCGTAATTTCAGCGTTTTTTGTATCTTCTCTTTCCCTATCTAATATTGTTCCAATAATATTTGTATTTATTCAGTTGAGTTTCAAATTATAGTTCATAACGACATCGCATTTGTTGTATTCTCCACATTTTTGTACAGAATTAACACATACCCCTTACCAAAGTATATTTTATAATTGTAAAATCACTGCAACAGGTGTTGCCTTATTGTAGGTCGACTCACTAGAATTATTTTATTAAAACAACAATAAAAATTTTAAAATTATTTTCATATTTGTAAATTGGGCAAATGAAGCTAGTAACTATTATTAAAATTTAAAACAACTTGCCATAAGAATAACGAGGAATTTTTGAATGGTAGGCCTTATGGGATCAATATTATTGTGCTAATATTGATTTTGGTCAATTTATTGAACGTGCCAGGAGTACATTGAGGCAATAATGTTGATGGCAATAATATTGCAAAAAATATAAGATGGTCTAATGTTATAGACACGTATGAGAGGTATATATAGTGCATTGAATTGTCTTCAGATCTAGAAATTTTGATGTGACTAACTGCAAGTTAATACGCCGGTGAAATGGCCTACCTGGCAATGGTATCGCTCAGTTGTAAATGATGAAACCACCGTAACTAGATGTTGAAACATTTGTTTATCTATTCTTGAAAATTGTATTCATCTCTATCACTTTTCGAGTCCTTGCAGCCGATATGGGGAATTATATCTAGATCTCGTACGTGTTTTGAACCAGATTTTATTCCACTTTGTTATTTGCTTTCTGCTTTTCCTGTTCTTGATGAGTAAAACAAACGCGATTAAAACTGGTAGATCCATCTGTCCTGACTGCATAATCGAAACTGACACTTTATTGATCAATAGTAAGTCAAGAATTGATGTATTTCCAGAATATTATGATGTATTATTCGACAATCTCGAACGAAAAAGATATAAAAATGAATGACTCAGCCATGAACGTTCTGAAATGATTAAATAATTTGTAGTCGCATTTCACTATCCGCGTTTGCCTTCAGCGTTTGAAGATAATTGCATTTTTAAGTGAAATTGCTCTGCTTACAAACATTTCAGCGAATAAATGGAAACGCACTCCTAACTAGCAAGAACAACTTTTAAGAAGATTTGCCGTTTATTCAGCGGTCGTTTAGGATTTCAAAACCTCATTTATTTTTACTTCACTTAATAATTTGTTTGCTACTCAGGATTGGGTATTTCAAAAACTCAAGCTGTCAACAATAACAATAGCATAGACGAAATTCCAAAAGAAAACAATAAATTGGGCTAATAATGAATACATATTTTTTATCATTGTTGATGTCTGATTTCATTCTATTTCGAACATTAAGGGATTATTTGAAGTGATACCACAAGATCTCAAAATTTCATCATTAAGTTCAAATTTTCAACGAAAACTTCGATATTTAGCAAAATTCATTAGTTAGGGAAGCTGTGGATTATACTATAGACGACCCTTCACGATTCAGAAGGTCCCGTCACTCAGCTGAGTGAAGGCCCCACGATGTCCGTGATGATGAATAGTTTTTTCATCAAACACCCCAGTCAGAAAGGGGTGCACTGGGCAAGGGCGGCATAGAGGTCGAGCACCGGTATACCGCGATCCAAAAACCTTGAGTTGTGAACCATTCGTCCTGACGAAAACATTGTTGACACTTCGACCGTTGTTTGATAATGTCTGCCACAGTAACAGACGCAACGTTAGACATAAAAACCTACAGACCACGGCTAATAAGCCCAAAAACACCGGACAATTTGTTAGATACCACTCGTGAAAGCCTACACACCGTAATCGTATGTAGGTTATTCAGTTATTCATATAGTAGCAAAATAAATGAGGAAGAGTATATCTACATTGAAAAAGATGCACTTCAAAAATTCTAGTAACATTAATCATTGAATTATTGTAAATACAATATGAAGAGAAGAAAATGTGATTACAATGTCTGCTATAAATCAACTCACCACAATCGATATCAATAGCAGAATCCGAAGCACCGTCACTGAAATTATTTATTATTGGACAATTTTTGAGAAAGAAAGAAAGGTATTGGCTTTCTACTTCTCCATCTCTTTACAAAAAATGTGATAATCTTCAAAAAAAAAGATAGCAATTGATTCAACATTTTTTATACATTCTGAAATCAATTGTTTCATTCCTCTCTTTGAAGAATTCCCAGAAATTGATCCCTCCTAAAAATATACCCCTTTTAATTGAGATAATTTTTATTACTGGATTTTTTCAATTGTATTTTGGGATATTTGTAATTTCTTCTTTGAATGAGCTAATTACTGCATTCATCGAGTTTGGTGACGTACTTCTAGAGTCTATTCTTGATTTGAGATCGTGCCACAGTAACTCAATTGCATCAAAAATAAATATTATGTGAGAAGTTGAACGGCAATACTGGAAAAAGTTCTTTACTAATTTGTATTCGTTGTGGTGTTATGAATGAAAATTAAAATTTAGATTAAATTTTCACATGTGAACGTCATGTAAAATCCAAAATTTTAGGTATGAATTGTAACAATACGTATCGCATTTGTTTGCAAATGATCTAACAATAATTGTTCTCAATATTTGTCAAATACCTTCCTACTAGTTTTATTATTCAGGTTTGAATTTTCAATTCAGTATACCTCTGAATCACTATACTCACGAATTGTTATTGTTTTGTGAGAATCCATATTCATTGGTGCATGGGTGAATTAATTTTTTTTTGTGGAGTTTGTGGAGATTAAATCATGAGGTGAATTTCATTAGTTCGGACTTCCATTGTCTAATATTATATAAAATGATTTGAAATCCCTGAAATAACTAAAAAGAAGAGTTCAAAAATTAAGGTATTGTCCAGAAAGAAAGTAAATCAACTATGTTTTTCCTAAAGTCGTGCTTGTTCATCAATCGGGATATTCTCATCTTCGCTCAGAGCTTTCAAGGACCCTCTTTCTGTATGTGTCATGTTAGATTTAGCAGGTTTTGCTCGTTTCCGAATCTTCATTGTCTCGATTTGGATTTCCTCCGCATCAATGGTCGGTAACCCGCCAACCACGAAAAGACGCGTTGAAACGTGCCTGACTGAGGTTAAAAGAAGTTGCCGCTATATTATAAAGAGACGAAGCGGAAGTTATCAACAGAAAGTCAAAACCGCATTGACTAATCTTTCCAAAAGAGATTCCAAGCCAAGTTAATTCACGACGTTTCGATTGTAAGGTATCCGCAATCGTCTTCGGGTGGTGACTGGACCGATTCCTCCGATAGCTGACTATTTATAGGTCATTTGAGTAATTTCACTTATCTCATTGCAATGCGAACATTCAATAGCCTCTTAATGTTCGCATTGCCGAGCACAAGAAACACACACAGCGAGGGGAAACCAGCAAATCAGGAATAGCAGAGCATGTTTGGACCCATCAACATAACATCGAATGGTCCCAAGCTGAGATCATACACAAAGAGGAACATTGGTTTAGGAGGAAATTCAAAGAAGACGCATACATGCTATCCAACAATGTATTCAGCCAAGCTAGCGTAGAGGTACACAACATATGGAAACCCATAATCAAGCAAAAAATGGCCAACTCCCGCCAAACGGTCATCTCCCACTAAACCAGTGAAGCGGAAAAAGGAAAACAGAGTTAAGTGAAAGTACTCAAATGACCTATAAATAGTCAGCTATCGGAGGTATCGGTCCAGTCATCACCCGAAGACGATTGTGGATACCTTACAATCGTAACGTCGTGAATCACCTTGTCTTGGAATCTCTTAACTTTTTAATTTTTATTGTATTTATATTTTTTTTTCAATTTGTTTCATTTTTACTTGTATTTTACTTCATTAATTTTCATTTCAGGTTTTTGCTTGATATAATTGTTTTTTCAGCTATTCATTTTTATTCATCTTCTTTAATTTTTCAACTCTTCTTTTTAGTTATTTCAGGAATTTCAAATCATTTCATATGATATTAGACAATGGAAGTCCGAACTAATGAAATTCATCATGAAACATTGTCAATCACCTTCAGACAAATCATGAGGTGTAGTTTATGAAAATAAAATTATTGTTACGTTTTTCCCGTGGGTTCGCCAATGATTAAACTGTTCAATTGAATTTAATTTTAATTCACTCCTACACTTACATTACAACCAAACGCTTCAACTAAAACTTCAAAGTAATATTCAAATGTATATCGCCTTATCAGATCACTTCGTTCTGCACTGTCAACTAAACTTTCCCGATATGCGCGTTGCTGTTGTTAATATATGAATACTGATGTCTCTGGAAACTGTAAGGAAACCGCTAGAAGTCTATCGAAGCGACGCGGAATTTTGAATAATCGCAAATCTACTTAAGGGCAATCTTGGCCAAGCCACAATCGATTTAAGACGGCCAGCGGCGTCCATGTGGACAACTTTAGACTTGCTTCTGGGTGACAATTGGATTTTGTACACCAGATCGCTCATTTTTTTGGTTACCAAGCAAGGCCTTTACTATGGTCCTCAAAATTTGGGACACAAACCTCTTTGACGTTGGGGTTTGTAGAACCACAATGCATCGTCCTCCTTAAAGCTCACCGGCAGCGATTTTTTGCCAAAACTTATCTTCATTCTGTCGCTGGAAAGCTGTAATTTGCATCTGGCAAATTTGTATACATACAATATTATGTCATTCTCAGGCCATTCACATACTCGTGAAACAACATGAAACAACTGAGCTGTTACTGTTGCATCCTATCGTGGAAATCGAATACCTGGGGGCTTAGGATGCAGCAGCCAATGTACCCCGCATTACACTGGCTGAATTTAGTTTTCCGAATCGGACGCTCTAGTTCGGGCGATCCCAAACGGCTTTCCTCGTATGCTTAATGTGATCATCAGTCTCGCCTCAAATATCTCTCTCTGCCGCACTTATAGCATTTAGACCGTCCTCTTGCCTTGGGGACAGTTTTATTCACCAAATATTTCTCTGAAAGTGTTTCTAGAACTACCATGAGTCGATTTGTTTATTCATCTTTCTTTTCGTTAATGGCCCTCCTTAGAACTTTCCACTGTTGCCACGAAGCATTTTGGTAACTTTGAATTCTAGGGCATAAATGATAGTTCATTCAATTTTTTTGACGTGTCGTCCTCAGGGACTACTGCAGCTTCGTATTACGATGAAACTATGGACACTAATTCAGTGGGTGAAGTTATCAGGTGCTTCTGGCTAGGCGAGTCTTACCAACCTTTCGAATGCAGCCTCAAACTCCTGCAATCTTTCAGATATACCTTGAGTTCTCACCTTCGCTTGAGCTTCATAGACTTGAATTTCACTAGTTCGGACTTCCATTGTCTATTATATAAAATGATTTGAAATCCCTGAAACAAGTAAAAAAGAATAATTAAAAAAGAATAGTTGAAAATAACAATTATATTAAGCAACAATAAACCTGAAATGAAATGATAGTAAAATAACCTACAAGTAAAAATAAACTAGTGAAATTCATCACGAAACATTGTCAATTACCTTCAAACTTCATAGACTTGTTGAAGGTGTTCACTACCATACCCGACCTCCAAAGCTAATACGACTGCTTCATAATCTTTCTGCTTATTCACTGGAATATTTCGCAGGATTTTCTGATAATGCCAGTATTAAAGCTGTTGCTTTCTCTTCATTTCTCCATCCATTATTCTCTGCAGCAGCCTTAATTGTCTGCGATAAATTGACCGTGAAGAGTTGGAGTTTAAATAAAACTACTTCGTTTCCGATTTGCATTTTTCCACAGAAATCTTCTTTAGCTCCAGTGATTCATTTCGAAATTCTCGGAAAACCTCTTCAAATTCTTTGTAGACTCCTTCAAACTTCTCATCGACATCGACAGCGACGCGGCATCTAGAACAACCGCGAAGCGCCGGCGTTATTTTTTTTCATATGCAGATATACATTATGGAGACAATTCACATTGTGCAGTATTGCGGTTAATAGTTATTTGAGTGAATAGAGACCTGGAAACACATCCACGAATTATTGAAATTTCGTTATGACAAATAGTGTTAGTACCAGAACTGTAAATTCATAATTCAGTGGGAAATTTATCAAGTTGGAGTGTTCATTACTGTTGAACACGCCTGAAAAAGCTATTGCATAGTAAAGCACTTCGCAGTTTCGTAAATTGTTAAGTAAAAATCTCACAATAAAGTGTTAAAATACATTATTGATATGCATCAAGCATCGGCCACTTACTGGTACATCACATCTTCGAAAAAGTGTTTTACTATGACGTATTAGTAATCTGAATAATAATTCGAACGACCAACTGGTTGAGCAACATTTTGAACTTCATTGATTTATCCTGAGGGACATATTATTTTTGTAGAGCATATAGGAGGAACCTAATGAAGTACTAGCCGGACGCAGTTACATTATCACCTGTTTCTGTGATTTTGAGTTTGTTAAAATCGAAAAAAATATTTTAGAAATTCTAGTACCTTGAGATATATTACTCAATTAGCCAATAATGACCAACCTTAGCCATTTCATTAGATTCTGCAGGTACTACAATTAACTAAAAGATTTAATTTTTTTATAACATGTTCAATACATATTACTGGAGTTTCTTCCCAACACCAAATCGTTATTTTCAACACTTCGACACGTGTTTCGATCACAGAGTGATCATCTTCCTCTTTGAAGATGATCACTTGGTGATCATCTTCCTCTTTGAAGATGATCACTTGGTGATCGAAACACGTGTCGAGGTGTTTAAAATAACGATTTGGTGTTGGGAAAAAAACTCCAGTAATATTCATTACTAGACCAAAGGTTCCAAACAGTGCATCATAAATGTTCAATACATTTTCCCTGAGCCCAAATGAGTTCAATGTGATTAGGTTCGCAATGTTAAGGAGGCAGACACAGAATAATAATATGTCGTTTCTGTGCCATCTTGTCGACTACGTATTTTTTATTTGAACATACTATGGACAAGAGTTTATCTGAACCATATTTTTATCAAAGGAAATGTTTTTTTGTGAAGCGACTAAATGATACCCGCTTTTCTTCATGTAACTTTAACGGAATGATAACTTACATTATTCATGTCAATCATAGAGTTATGTAAAATGAGATCCAACATTTTTCAAAAACATCGTCATTCATGTCTTCGTAGTAATCGTCAAAATGCTTTGATTCAAAGATCAATTAAAACCATCAACACTTCCATTATGGGTAATAATCAGTGGTTTTCTTTTTTCAGAAGGCGACTTGAATCCGGTACACCAGCCTTCTAAAAATGCTTGATGTGTGGTTGTAATGTTTTTTTTGCTACATTTTCCTAATCTCACGCTGAAACTCTCTTATTTACCTTAGATAATGTCTCCTCCAGCAAATAATTTTCGAATAAGAGCGATTTTCTGTTCTGTTCTTTCCAGCTGAAATTTAATTTCCTCAAAGTTTTTCATAATTTCTTTCTGCCTATTATCAGTGACACACTCTGGTCTTCTGTCAAGGCTTCGATTATTTTATCGAAAGTAGGTATTTTTCTCTAAAAATAAAATGGATGTACTGTTTTTCTAATTGCAAGTTCGTGATTTTTATCAAACACAGTTTTTCTTCCTAAAGATGCTTTTGATGATTTCACAGCATTTTTGTCTCTCATTCTTGAATTCTCAAATCGATGATTCAGAAACTACAAGAAATTACAAGATTGATTAAGAAACAAAGGTTTCATCATCGATTTATATTTTGTAGTAGAACAATTGGCCTAAGAAAGGACCTTGCTGTTGCTGCAAATTCTTTAATGTTATGCCGGGATAAGAAAATTTTGGAAGCCCGCAGTAATAAACTAAATATACATGAAATTAGTATTATGGTTGTTCAATAATTTTTATTTATGAGTCGTTGATATTCTTTATGAATATTCGATCTCTAACTTTTGATTTTATTCAATATTTACTAACTAATTGACGGGTCTTCGCAACTATTTGTACGAATTTGTACAAATTTCTCAATATCATACAAAAACTATTTCTTCTTTCTCCTTAAACTATATAACTTTCTACTGAAATGATACGATATACGCCGGTTTGTAACATTACATTTTGTTTATAAAATTATAAAACATATCTTTGAAAACGCTGTTCAGTATAAACGGCAACTGGTCTCTGTGAAAATTGGATCCTAAATCTGAATCACTTAGATTTGGATATCTGGATGAGTGATTAGTGTTTGAGGAACTTTCATTGACCCGGGTTTAATTTCGTATACGGTGGCAATATATTCTCATTTGCAATTTCGCATCAAAAAAGGAAATTTATTTTAACCAAATAATGATCAGTTCTGCAGAAGAACATGTACTCGTTTTGCCTAAATATTTTTTCCATTTCATCGAACACAAACAATGTCGTCTATATTTAAAATGATATATAAAGTCCCAAAGCGCATGATTCATTTAAAAATGTATACTTAGTCTGTTTTTAAAATGAACTGTTTGAAGCACAACTAACAAGCTCCAATTATATATGACGAGCTTATAAGACCAAACAGTTTTTATTGACCTCAACAATTATCATTAATACAAATAAGGAGGTTCTGAAAATAGAAATGGAATATACTGAATTATCTCACTTGCCAATCTCACCTTCGTCAAAAATTAAATTTTTATCAAGTCATTTGTAGGATGTTCATTATTTGCCGTACAAATGTATAACTGCCCCATTCAACACTTGTCAATTTTTTTCAATAAGCAAACAAGTTTTCCCACGTGACATTTAATGTTCATTACTGAAAGGAAGGTGAATTTATATAGTCTAATAATTTTTCTCCAACAGTTGTTTACTTCCTTTACGTCTTTGCTGAAAAAGCAAGTTCTATTTTAGTGAAATAGAAGATATACTAATGTCTCTCTTCCATTTCATGTCTATATGTCACATGATGCCTCTTAAAAATTATGATTTTCATAGTCCTGGAGTAAAAATTAAGGTTCAGGCCCATGTCTTCAGTTGTAGAGGGTGCACACGAAAATCTTGGAAGAGTGGAAGCAATAAATCAAGTGTTTGGGTGGTTTGTCGAAAGTTAGATACAACAAAATGTAGACAAAACTTGAGAATCTTCACAACCTACGCATTCACCAATATGAGATTATTATTTCA
Source organism: Leptinotarsa decemlineata (assembly GCF_000500325.1). NCBI lineage: Eukaryota > Metazoa > Arthropoda > Insecta > Coleoptera > Chrysomelidae > Leptinotarsa > Leptinotarsa decemlineata. Next base: position 51,815 of record NW_019291994.1, read on the forward strand.
AATGAGCGCGCATCTAGACGACAGTACTACATAGAAATTAAGGAAGACTTTCTTCCATTTGACAAGCTCTCTTAACTAAATCTCATTTACAAAAAAAATGAGAAAGGGAAAAATCTTATTTTGGAAAAGTCACCTCTATAAACTGTACGGCTCTCGTGAAATCATTTTTTTATATCAAAAACGGAAATTTATTCACTCAAATGTCAAGTTTCTTGAATATATCTGCAGGTGTACCTCAAGGTTCAATTCTCGGTCCTACGCTTTTCGTCATCTACACATCCCAATTTCCAATGTGTCTCCATCGCACCGAAATTCATAGCTACGCTGATGAAACCCAAATTAATAAACGATTCTCGGAATCTTCTGTAGCACTTGCGTGTGAGCAAATAAATGCAGATTTGAAATCCTCACTCACAACCTCAAAGAAGTACTGCCTGACAATCAATCACTCCATTACAGTAGTAATGCTGTTTGGTCGAATATCAATGAGGAAAACATGTGAGAGAAATATCGATATCGTTCTGGACGAACATCAGTTGCCTTTGACAGAATCTACGAAAAATCTTCGTTTCATAATTGACCAATACCTTAAGTTCAACTCTCATGTCTCCCAAATTATAAAACGTGGCTATAGTAATTTGAAATCAATATACTAAAATAGGAAGTCATTGAATCAAAAATCTAAGAAAATATTATGCGATGCCCTAGTTCTCTCTCACGCCAACTATGCAGATATAATATATGGCCCAACGTTACGTTTATCTGATAAAAAGAGAATACAGACCCTACAAAACGCATGCATCAGACTCATTACAGGAACTACGAGGGGACAACACGTGTCTCATCATTTGGAGAGACTGGGATGGCTAAAAATAGAAGCTTGACGCATATTTCATGCTTGTATCACCTACCATAAGATTATAACAACAAAAATACCCAGTTGTCTTCAGGACACAAGTTTCTCAACTTCTGAGAGTTGTCGTTCGTATGGGGGCGACATCTGATTAACGAAAAAACAGATTTTTTTCAAACAAAATAAGATATAGAACAGACATACATAATTTGAATCTGAGATTCAGAAATCAACTAACTACACCCCGCCACAGAACCACTTTATTTCGTGGATCCTTTTCTTATAATGTGGCCAGGCTTTATAATCGAATTCCCAATTCAACAAAATCACTTTCCGCCCTTGATTAAAGAAATAAACTCGAGATTTACTTACTGGAATACAAATTGCCTCAACTCCTCTGTCAATAAAATAATTTTGATGCAAATGAGCATTTCATAAAGGTTGATTTTCATTATTTTTATTATTGTTGTTAGTACTAACAGAAATGATTCTGGTGCATTTGCCACTGATATATTGGGATTTACGTATGTTGTGCATGTACAATATTTTTTTTTTTTTTCGAAGTTGAAT
>NW_019291994.1:54029-64122 GCF_000500325.1 Leptinotarsa decemlineata
TATATGATGGAATCGGCCGATACTTGATGAAAATCCATAACTAACGTATTCCAAAAACACTTTATTGTGAGATTTTCACTAAATTGTTTTACAAAAACGCAACACGTGTTTCGCCATACAATGGCTTCATTTGGCGTGTCTTTCAACTCTGTATGGCGAAACACGTGTTGCGTTTTTGTAAAACAGTTTAGTGAAAATCTCACAATAAAGTGTTTTTGGAATACGTTAGTTATGGATTTTCATCAAGTATCGGCCGATTCCATCATATAAAATTAGTAAATTTGCTTGAATAATTCAGCTACTTCTGTTGGGCTTTTCATTCTTTTTATTCAGTTTTTCAGCAGACGTTCTTTTATCAACGATATATGTGAAATTCTTCAGGTTTTCTTTGAATTCAGCTCGTCAAATAGCGTTTCTTCTGAAAGTTTTACCTCTTGGGATCTATTAGGCATCTGGAAGATTTTTGGTAAAGGTTTGAAGTTTACATGTATAACCTTCAGTTGAATGAAATATAAGAACATTATGCAGGAAAACTGTTGAAAAGTAGTTACCGTCGCTGAATCCTATCGGATGTACTGTTGAATTGGATAACAAATTGGTGTGGACAAGAGATAATGTACACCTTGGAGAAAATTGGAAAAAAGTTAACCCAGCGCTGGACTTTAAATAAGAATAATTTTTCGCCCAATTGAAAGGAGCACTTTAAGGCAATAATTTCATAAAATGGCAATTTTTTCCATATATTTGCACTCTACGGTTACGTAACACTGCACGTTGAACTAAGTGAGTTTAGTTCGACTCAGCGTGATATTTACGCTACATATATAAAATGTTTTTCTCAGTTTTCTTCAGATTTTGTGGAAACTTTGTAAAAAAAAATTGTACATATTTTGTGAAATATAAACAGGTAAAAAGTTAATCATGGCTACATTTCATCATTGATGAGGGACCCATCTCTCCTCATTTTATTTTTACATGTTTCATGCTCTGTAAAATGTTCTTGTAGCCAGCCGATGATATACTATTCAGGTTCTATATACTATAAACTATTCTGGATGACTCGTTTCAATAAGAATGCACTGTATAACTAACTATATGTTTAAATACTTATACTTTGATGGAATCTTTCCCCAAAATTATATATTCTCTCATAACTTCTGTAAGACCAAACAGTTTTTATTGACCTCAACAATTATCATTAATACAAATAACGAGGTTCTACAAATAGAAATGGAATAGACTGAATTATCTCACTTGCCAATCTTACCTTCGTCAAAAATAAAATTTATATCAAGTCATTTGTAGGATGTTCATTATTTGCGGTACAAATGTATAACTTTATGCCCCATTACATGTTTCATGCTCTGTAAAATGTTCTTGTAGCCAGCCGATGATATACTATTCAGATTCTATATACTATAAACTATTCTGGATGGCTCGTTTCAATTAGAATGCACTGTATAAGTAACTATATGTTTAAATACTTATACTTTGATGGAATCTTTCCCCAAAATTATATATTCTCTCATAATTTCTGTAAATTCATTTTCTCTACGCAGAATTTATACCTGGAAAAAGCAACAAGTTTCCACATCAATAAATAAGGGATTGGGGTCATCCAGTTCAGTGATGAAAATTGATTATAAAGTTTTCATTGTTTATCCTGTTTTCATTTTATGAAATGGAAAATACGTTTCCTTTAAAAAGTAATTGAAAATTGCCCGACTTGATTGGTTCAATTTCTTGTATATATTTCTCTCTTCTTTTTCCTTCATTAGTCTGTTTTGTACTTTTGAAACCAGATAATTTGCGTTTTATGTTTTGAAGATAAATAAATAATATTTCTTGCCGATGAGAATGTTATTCTGAGTATCGGCCCTGAGTATAGCATGCAATTTTAAATATGTTTTCGCATTTCCTAAGGGAAATATATAGGTGCCTGAAAATTTCGAACTCATGCAATCCAACTCATGAATAACTGATGTTTTGATGAAAGAAAACGTTAAAGTTGAAACTGAATTGATTTTATCCAGATTGGTTACTCCAGTAATATTCATTACTACACCAAAGGTTCCAAACAGTACATCATAAGGAGTTATTGAGTTATCAATTGTCATTAGTTGAATGTAATTACTCAGATCCCCAGATATTTTTAGGAGTTATAAAAACAATATATGAAAATGTTTTTTTATCGAGGTGGCGTGGCCATTTGAGCCTCGCATTCGAAAACTTGCGCTGCAATCTCAACGGTAGCAAGCCAAACCTCTCTAAGTCTTTTACCTAGGTTTTTAACTTTCAGTTAAAAATTGATTTAATCATTGTTTTTCAGATAAATCAATTAGTTACATCTTAGAATATCACTTTTCCTTTGTATTTGTAACTAACATTACTGCAGTTTAGTTTTATAAGAACATTTTCAAACTAATACAATAACTGTATTTTTAATTGTATTAGAGAATGAGAAATAAAACATTCTATATATTTTTAACTTCGAAAGAATGAAAAAATTTAAAATACCTGTGAAAACTCTTCACAGAGAGATTGTAGACCACACACGGAAGTTTTTTTTAAATAGGAATATGAATCAATGTTACGATCAGTTACGATCATGCGTGAGTTGTCAATAAAAAATAAGGCTACTCTTATTCAAATTTGACAACTTCATTTAAGGATACAAACTACAACTCAACACTATACGCCTTTCGCTTTCTTCAGTAGAACGTATAAGTATACCCAAGATTGAAGCTGAGATCTAGTTGACGAGACAGCATGCATCTTATATCCGATAACACGGCGGTCAACAGATATTTCATTGCCGATATACTACGACGTGTCCTTCAACTCTTTGTGAGTCAAGGAGTGTTGCTAACTACCAAGCAGCCTATCGGAAAATTATTAATTCCACGAGAAACCTTTTAGCCTATTTTTAGAGGCTTCACTTGTGGATAAATCTTCAATCTTTGATTGGGTGGAATTTTTCTGGATTTACATCAATTACACCTAGTTTACCTCTCCAGGCTTAATATTTGCCGAACACTTATTGATAGAAAAAAGTAGTGGCTAAAGAAAACAGAGCACATTCCGAATTGATTGGTTGAGGGGCGGACTGTTCTTATCATGTTTGATTCCCATGAAGTACCGATAGCATGTTTGAATTCGTGAATTGTTTGAATTGTGTACGTGCACCTTACACACACGAATACCCTCCTCAGTTAATTATTTATTAGAACGGATATATGAACAGAGATAGTCAAATAGAGGGGTAGCAGGATGGAATGTGAACCTAAAATCGACAGATGTTAAACGTGGAAACCGATGCAATATATGCATAAAACTCTGTATTGAGTGAATCGATTACCGTCAGTCAGGCAATTAAGACATCACTTGAGCTCCTCTTGCATTTGCTTTGAAGCCTGGCTGCACCCGAAAATCTAATAAGATGCCTCGAACAATTGATACCACTTCAAAGGACTTGTTTTACCATAACATTTGGACTGGCAAATGAGCATGATGTAGCCGTGCTCATTCCAATACATTCAACTGAAAATAAGTGTATTACTGGTGTACGCCGTTTTCAGTTTGAAGCCAGAAACTGAGCTAATAATACCAAAAAACGTAATATATCAAAGACCAGAATGTCTCCTGAAAAAAAATCTACCTTTCAGAAGTGTGGCACAATAATTTAAAATTGAACGCGTTTGGCTCGCACACAAGTTGCTATATTTCAGCGATTCCATTTTTTTTAAATATCAATACTAGTGGCCAATACAAAATTGAGTACTGGCTGGATTATTGAAAAAACAATAATATGATGAAAGCGACATGAATATATGTTTTTTTTCAAAATTTTTCATTCTTATTGTGAACAAAAGTTCGTATGGGGGCGACATCTGATTAACGGAAAAACAGATTTTGAACAGATTTTTTAAACAGANGTGGTTTGGGAATTGGGTCTCCAACAGCACCTATCAGCCGGGAGACGCACTTCTGATCCTCTCAAATAAAAAGTTTCCATCCAATCTAGAATGTGTATCTTCGAAATTGTACCTGTGGACAATCTTCTGAAATATCCTCTACAGCAGCCATAATAGTATACTGAAAAGATTTCAGTTGATTTGTTAAGAGAAGATCAGCATAGGGTAGCACACTCCGTACATAGGTTGAACTTCGCCTTCTTCTTATAATATAAACAATTGTATGTAATAATAATTTATCAGTTTTATCCAAAAATTCGAAGAACTACAAAAATAAATAAAAAAAAATACTGGAGATTCTGGTACTCATTAGCGAAGTCTAGCTCATAGCTACTCAAACTCAAATTGATGTGCTGCTTTATTTATTTTTGATTTGTCCAATAAGCAAAAGTTGGGATTACTGACTATCATAGATATGATATAATATTTGTATGTAAATTTCTTTCAATTGTAAAGTCGAAAAGAAATAATCTCTGAAACTGTGTAGTGCAATGTCATGGCATAGCTAATTTGTTTTATTTCTTATATTTATCAAGTAGTTTTATTTACGGAGAGTTTCTGTAATGAAAAGGGAGTATGGGGAGTGTGAATGAATCAGCTGTATTGATGAGCCATATAGTTTCTCATATTGAGCCAGCGGGAAGTTTTTGATGCTTCATAAATGTAATCACTCTTACGTTTTTCATAAATTAGACTTCAACAAGAATTTTGAACCTTTTGTATTCTTTCGTCATTAGAATCAAATAAATATGACATAAATATAAAGTCATAATAGTTAGAGTGACTTGGAACCAAACTATCACAAAGCATTTTTTCAGAGATTGGCTCAAAATGAAACGATTGCGGCTTCGATAACACAGACTTTTTACATTAAATTTTAAATATGATAAGTGAATATATAGTCGGTGCCAAGCAGTATCTCTATGTTTTAAGCTGTATTGACAGGAGTCAAGATAGTATGACCTAGTTCTGAGTGGGAATTGTTTTCTGCGAATTCATAATTCTTCGACGATCCAAAATATTTGAGTTTCAAGCAAATCAGCTCATGATTGATGGTATCGTATACTTTTGAAATATTAAGTAAAACTAGAGTACTTATCATTCCCTTAGCATGTCCCTCAACAATATATCCGTAACAGTGACAAGAGCTTAAAGTACTATAACATTGCTTAAAACCACACTGCGATGGTGATAACAAATAATAATTCTAAGATCAGAATAGCTGGCTGGATCATTGTTCTTAGGAATGGGTTTTCTCGCGGCAATTTTCCACCAGCCTGCGAAATATGAATGTTCAAAACAATTGATGATTGTGTTATCTATACGAATTGAGCAATATAGTTGGTTGTTCATTTCATCGGGATTAGAGAGGTGGTAGGTAATGTATATTATTTTTTTGAACGAACATTGAGCTCAAAGAAAGCATTCCAGGTTTTTGCGTAGTCTTTTTTCAGTACTGACAGACTCAAGATAAATCTTTTTTTAATACGATCACCAACAGATTTTTTTTGGTTGATTCAAAAGAAATATGCGATATCGAGTGAGCTAGGTAGCGGGAGGTTGAGTAATCATAACTTTTTTAAGAGGTGCATGTCTGTCATAAGTAGAGAATTGAAATAAATCATCATTATTAGTTTTACTTATAATTTCTAACCGCGATAACTGATAAAAATATGATGAAAAATTATGCAAAGAGAAATTATTTAAAATAGCGGTATGTTGAAAATTTAGGCTCTATTTGAATCTCTTTATTAAGTATTCAACAAAAACTGGTACCAGATCTAATAACGAGATCATTATTACTAGCGAAAATTGGGTCATTGGTGATTTTAGTGGGCTCTAAATTANGAAAGATTTTGGCTTCCCACTTCTCCATCTTGATACAAAAAATGTGGGAATCTTCCAAAGAAAGGAAGGAAACAATCCATTTAAAAAATTAACTGTATATAGAAATATATAAATCATGCAAAAAGTAACTTTCAGGCACAAACTGGAAGAAAAAACCCTCTAGCAACAGCTATTTTCATATAAACATTGAATTATGCTGAATTATACGAAAAAAATTCTTTCCATTTCGTTTGTATCCCAAACATTCGTAATGAAATTGAATGAGATATCATTCACAGGTTTCCTACACAATATAATTAAAACAAATTTTACTTACATGGAATACTGTCATCCTGACTGGTAGAGATCTTGATGTTTCGCCGTAAGACACTTGCCTTGTTGGCTCTTCAGTATCAAATACGGATAACACTATGATAAAACACACTCAATTCTTTCATAAAATTACGACTTTCTGTCAGGGAATGCGTCGAATCCTCCCATATCATCGTGACAGTACGTAACTAACATTAATTCACTCATTTGATAAAATCTCAGCCAAAAGAATCTATCTTGATACAAAAAATGTGGCAATCTTCCAAAGAAAGAAAGGGAGTAATCAATTTCGAAAATTAACTCTATATAAAGATGTGTAATTATGCAAAGAAGTAACCTTCAGGCACAAACTGGAAGAAAAAACTCTCTCGAAACAGCTATTTTCATATAAACATTGAATTTCACGAAAGAAAAATACTTTCGAAACAAATATGTTCATATTTTATTAACGTACTGTCACGATGACATGGGTGGATTCGACCCATTCCATGACAAAAAGTCTTAATTTTATGAACGTGTTGAGAGTGTTTTCTTATAATGTTATCCGTATTTGGTACTGAAGAGCCAATAAGGCAAGTGTCTTACGGCGAAACATCCAGATGTGTACCAGTGAGGATGACAGCGTTCCATGTAAGTGAAATTTGCTTCTTTCATTAGTTATATTATGTGTATGAATCCTGTGAATGATATCTGATTCAATTCCATGACGAATGCTTCGAATACGTACGGAATAGAAAGAACGTTTTTCGTATAATAGAGCGTTCATATAAAAGTATTTGTTTCGAAAGTATTTTTCTTTCGTGAAATTCAATGTTTAAATGAAAATAGCCGTTTCGAGAGGGGTTTTTTCTTTCAGTTTGTGCCTAAAAGTTACTTTTTGCATGATTTACATATGTATATATAAAGTTAATTTTTGAAATTGATTGTTTCCATCCTTTCTTTGGAAGATTCCTATATTTTTTTGTATCAAGATGGAGAAGTAGGAAGCCAAAACCTTTCTTTCCCAACTATATAGTATAACTTCAACCTTAGTGTGGAATGACTGACGAAATTACTTTCCGTCACATCAGAACTGTGAAAACACCATTGTCGGGGTATGTTTCGCTAACTAAGTAGACATTATCTAGAGATGAAAGATTTAAAAATTTTGTACTGGTAATTGCATTTGTAAATACAATCTGAAGGCATGGAAGTCATCAACAGTTTTGCTTCTCATCCAATGATTTGAAGAATTCGTGTACCTAAACAAGACATAACATATTTGCTTTACGAAATAAAAATTTGCCACGGAGGCTAAAGTTCAGAAAACCATGCAAAAAAATCTGTTTTTCCGTTAATCAGCTGTCGCCCCCATACGAACGAAAACTCTCAAAAGTTGAGAACTTGTGCGAGCTAAGGACAAACGAGGTCTTACCTTTTTACGTGTGATTCCTAACACGGTTGCAGAATCATCCCAGCTTCAACCAGATAAATTCCCTGCTGCATCAATCGAAAGGAAGTTGTACCAGATTTTAAAAAAACACAATGTCTATTTTTCGGACAAGGAAAGATCATCGCTAACACCGCACCACAGTAAGCCCCCTCACTTGTATGGACTACCCAAAATCCACAAGAAGGACGTTCCGCTTAGACCGATCATCAGCTCCAGAGATTCGGCTACTCAAAACTTGTCTAGATTTTTACTTCCCTTAATACAACCATTGCAAGGAAAAACATCGTCTTTTGTGAAGAATTCAAGACATTTTGTCGAACTACTAGGGTCAATTGAAGTCACACAGGAAGATCAACTAATTAGTTTCGACGTGGAAAGNACACCAAAGTTTGATTACATCTAATTCATGTTGTACACGTTGGCAGTCAGTAATGTCGTCGATTTTATAATAAAGTTTCAGGTCGTCTGCAAATAGTAGGCGAGGAATTTCAAAGAGGTTGCCAAGTCATTAATATAAATTAAGAATGAAAGAGGTCCAAGATTAGAACCTTGTGGTACCCCAGATGTAACTACGTACTGGGCCGTACAAGTGAGCACTGAAAGCGCTCTGCAATAAAAATATCTAACTATACACTTTTATAGAAAACCTCTTCAATTCATTCAAAAAGAAATATAACTAAAAACTTTATTAGTGAGAGGCGCCCATTGCGGTAATGTGAAAAACGTTTTTTCAGTATTAATATTCATAGTTTGCTGACTAAAGTCATCGCCGGCATGTCAGAAAGGGTGCAGACGGATTTCAAACTAGAAATTTATCTGAAAAATTAACAAAAAGACGGCACTCATAGAGGTGTGGCAGAATATATTCATCGAGTATAAATCTTACCGATCATCCACTGATAAAATTCAATGTCAGTCTGTCAGAGGGAGTGTAGAAGAATTTTGAAATAGAAATTGATCTGAAAAATGTTTTTAGAAAACATCAGTGAATTTGAGGAGAAATTTTTTCAACCAAAAAAGAAAGATGCCAAACCCATATTACACAAACTGTAACAGTAAGATATGGAGTTTCTATAGTAATGGATTTTACGGTTCACTGATTCTCTTACTTCTGACCCAAGAGTGATGGATTTTTATTTGTAGGGACTCTCCAAACCAAAAATTTATGAATTCCATCATAAGGGATTCACTAGAGCGGTAAGAATGTTGAAACTGCGATGTTACTTATGTATAACAACTGAGATTTTAGCATTGAACATTTGTTGGTCATTAATCGAAAATATGATTAAAATCTGTTAAATCTGTTTTTCCGTTAATCAGCTGTCCCACCCCTACGAATGACAACCTTCAGAAGTCGAAACTTGTGCGAACTAAGAACTAACGAGGTCCCACCTTTCAACGTGTGACGGGTTAGACGAGAGCCACTGAAAAACGATCGTCCAGTCTTGCGGCTTGAACCACCGGTTCCCACAGTGGTCGATTGAGTGAGTAGAGCAAAGCACCCACGTCAACCCGACCGGCTACCGTCCTACCAACAAAACCAAAATTGTTGCTACAAACCAGAGCTAAGGCAATTTTCTCCACAAGCATTTCATTAGTAAGTCGTAGCTGTATGTAATTAGTCTCGTAATCATCCATATCAGCCCGCCAAGTATTTGTGATTTCGATGAAAAAATATTGTGTGCCTTAAAATAAAGTGTAATGTCATGAGCAAGCTAGCTGAGTAAGTTCCAATATGATTGAAACACTGTAACTTGAGTTAAAGTGGTGTTCTTATTCCATTCATTTTGGTAACTGAACAGAAAATTTCACTTCAACAGAATCAGACTTTTCAACCTGTCTTATAAGAAAGGGGTTTTTCCTTTTCGTTGGAAGATTGCTCGCGTTCAGCCTATTCACAAAAAGGGTAAGAACAATCTTCCATATAACTATAAACCAGTCGCTTTGCTATCATCGATATCAAAAATCATGGAGAAAGTCATAAACCACCATATCCTCAAATATTTGGAGGGCTTCAATATCTTGAAATATTTCTGTTAGTTTACTGATGGTCTTGTTGAGAAATTATTTTTTCCTCGCCTATTACGGCCAAACAAATTAATTTGACTCTGTATATATAACATTCCATATGTTTCCTTTCACACGTAGCTCAATAATTTTTGGCACTCGGAATATTTCGGATACTTTACTTGAAGTCTTGTCAGACATTATTTTTTACCTCGCCTATTACGGCCAAACAAATTGTTTTGACCCTGTATATAATTTCATCTGTATGTCTTCAGTTTTGCGAAATACAAAAATTTTTGGCAAACGGAATATTTCTGTTACTTTACTGAAAGTCGCGCCGAGAAATTATTTATTTCCTCGCCTATTACGGCCAAACAAATTGATTTCAGCCTGTATATATAATAACCATATGTTTTTTCTCCCACCAAGCCTACTAAGTTTAGTTTGTTTTGTCCCTGTATATATGATCTCCTATATGTCTTCTTCACTAGAAAGCTGAATAATTTTTGACACTCGAAAT
>NW_019291995.1:0-25245 GCF_000500325.1 Leptinotarsa decemlineata
AGTTCTTGCTTTCTGTAATTGTTTGTAGTAAGTCTTGTCCAAGTTGGATTTCAATTCTTCCTTCAATTTCCCGTCTTTTGTGTTTCGGGCCAAAAACTATCAGCTGAGATTTTTTAGAATAGATAGATCCAGTAACTTTTGTAGATCGCTGTTGATTTTTTCCATTGCCACCTGCCAGTTACTTGGAGGAAATCGATAATATAACTGAGTGTCATCTGCATAATGATGAACTGTGCAATGATCAATCATTTTATGGAAGTCAGATATATAGAGAGAACAGAATTGGGCCAACGATAGAGCCCAGAGGTACCCCATAATCAACAGGTGAAGCACTAGAACACTTTCCATTCAGACATACTGACTGAGTCCGATTTCTGAGGTAACTTTTCAATAGATTTACAGTCCCTTCACTAAATCTGAGAAATGACATTTTCTTACACAGAATATGAAGATGGTTGTTTCAAAAGGACATTTCCTTTCGTCTCATTCAATGTTAGGCCCGAGACTGAGAAGTCTGATCGAAAACATTTCTTTGTTTCAATTTTACATTGCTTCTTGATAGAAAAAATACCGTTCAAGTAGATCAATGGCTTGAAAAGTGTTACGAGAACTTCGCTCTATCAGAAACAACAATTAAGCATTGGTTTGCTGACTTCAAACACCCATGGTGCAGAACGCAATGGACGTCCAAATGAGGGAGTAACAAATTCCCAAAATCATTTTGAATTATCGAAAAGTGAAGATGCGTGAGTTAGATGACATTGTAAAGATTTCGGAAGAAAGTGTTAGCTTTATTTTGCATGAGTATTCGACTATGAGGAAGCTCTATTCATCGAGGGTGCCACGCGAGCTCACTGTTGATCAAAAACAAGAACGCCTTGATGATTCAGAGTAGTATTTGTATATGTAGTATACTACTACAGAGTAGTAGTATGTTCGAATATTACAAACTGGAATTTTTGCATCGATATGTGACAATGGATGAAACATGGATTCATCACTTCACTCCGAAATCAAAACGATGGTCATCTGGGGAACCTCTTCCAAAACACCCGAAAGCATAACTGTCGGCTGAAAAGGTGGTGTAATATTCATCGACTATCTTGAGAAGAGAAATATCACCAACAGTGAATATTATATAGCATTATTGGAGCGTTTGAAAGTCGAAATAGTAAAGAAACGACCGCATATGGCAAAGAAAAATGTTGTTTCATCAAGGCAACACACCTTGTTACAAGTTTACTGAAACAAAACTTCATAAATTGAACTTCGCATTTCTTCCGCATCCACCGTATCCGCCAGATGTGGCTCCCAGCGACTACTGGCTATTCGTGGACTTGAAAAAATGCTCACCGGTAAGAAATTCCGCTCGAATGGGGAGGTGCGTGGTCGAAGTACTCTTCTCGACGTGTCATCTGAAACAGTTTCAGTTGACACGTCAAGAAGAGTACTTTTTTAAAATAGTCAATGAAAATTATCCCAAGCGCATACTAAAACCGATGCCATGACCTCGCCTGTAGATGAAACAGTCTTCGCCTTCTTTAGAGCCGTTTCTCCTTTTCGAGTCAACTGTTTTGATTGTTCTCTTGTCTCGGGTGTGAATTAATGAACCCATGTTTCATTCATGATTATGAAAAAACGCAAAAATTCTGCTTTGTTACTGTGAAATTTCGCTAAACACTCAATTGAAACATCTTCACAACACTGTTTTCAGATAATTTACGATGTAGCACACTTTTTGAAATGCCTGTGAGTATGCTAGTTCGCGCATTTCCAGTCGACGATTGTAACGGTTATTTTTTGTTCAGAGTATAACGCGAACTATTTTATGAAATTACCTGTATACATGTCATATTCGATCACGATCAATTAATTTCGTACTGTCCTAGTAATGCTCTTTACTGATAGGTGCCACCAGCCAACAATGAGTTCGAACCTAATCTTTATCTTTCATAATGTTGTCTATACCTAGAACATTCCAAGTTCTACCTGTCTCTATTAGATGGCACACGACTTCACTCTTCCGAATCCCAAACTCAATTTCTGTCCTCTGAAAATATTTTTGAATATTGTGGATAGTTAACCAAGGTGATATGATATGATAAGCGGCTTTGCCTCTCTCTGCCTCAGCAAATAGCGTGTATGCATTATTTCTTAATTGGATTTGTTATGCTGTATGGCTATTGCTTTTTCATCACTTTGTAGATCATTTAATAGTAGGTTTTATACCTATTTGGGATAGAAACCTTCCTTTACTGGGGTTTTTTTAGTTTTTTTAATCCATAGTTTTTTTATAATTTCATTTGCTTGAAAAAAAAAGGGAATTGGCCTATTTTCCAATCACGTGAAAATTTATTCCTGATTCTCTCGCAGGGTTTCTTCTGGAGAGTACCAATTCAGCCAGCTGAGAAAAGCTTCCGACTTCAGAATTTGTTATATAATAAGTTTGATCGACTCCAGTATCCGAATCACCTTCGTCAGCCGAATCCGAAGTATTTGTACTAATTGGCAGAATCATATTTCTACATTTACTGAGAACTCCTCTACTTCATATTCATGTAACAGTGGAACATTTTTTTATAAGAGCATTGGTACAAGTTGTCGTCATCTCTTTAGGACATTACCAAGAACTCCAAGCACCATCATACATCGAGGGGAATTGAGGCCAGATTTTCGATATTTCCTGCTTTATTATTTTTTCATTTGATTACCGATTATTAGATGATATTATTATTTTCTCATCCGTAACTGATAATGAAAAATTATTGGCACTGATATATTTATCACGTGCAATTCATTTAAAATAATTACTTTGAAGAATCAATCTTATTTTTTTACAGCGAGTCATTAGAAGACTCACACTTGTTACGATGAACATAGTACTATGAACAGACGAGTTATATAATATAAATGGTGATCATATCTAACTTAGATCCTCCTAAACGTTTGATCATTTGAATGTTCTAATTATTAAATGATATTTTATTTTAATGTTGTTTTCGTTTTTCAACAGAGATAGTGGAATATTTTATGTAGTCACTGGATAGGTTTTTTTTACGTCATATAATATGAATTTTGTTTTTCGTGGTTGGCAAAATTCTGAAATACTACTGTTTTAAATCCGGTGACGCCCGATTCAACACGACCCAAAGAAGCTTCCTGGCTAAGAGCTCCGTGCAAGTGTACCTTTTGATAAAAAAAAAGGTTACACGATCATACAGTACCTCCTTCTCCCCCACTCCACCTTCAACAGCAAGAGCACTTCCTGCGGCCGGCGCCAAGATCTCCGCCTTGAATAAAGTCAAGGAACCGGCTGCTTCTTCAGGAAAGCGCCCTCACTTGAGCACCTCCACGAAGGAAATTCCAAAAAGGTTGAAGAAGCTGCGCAATGACAGTAATGTCGCTGCGCCCTCCAAAACCTTCGCGTAAGCCGCCGTCAGACACCTCAAGGTTGCCAAAGAGAGAGTGTGTTCGGCAAGTCTTGGCCTACATCTGTTTCCTAGTGACCTGTCCACCTTCCTGGAAAGGACACAGATGCAGAACGCAGCGTCTTCAAATTTCAAACATATGCTTTATATATTGTTTACTTTCTAATATAGTAATATTTTTTAAACAATCTGTTGTAATGAGAAAAAGTTTGATGATTTCTATTATCTTTATATATCTTACTAGTACTATGTTGCTGTATCGCAGCTGTTCCAATGTTTTGACAGAATCAGAATCAACGGACTTAGGCGTGCGCAGCGTTATATAACAGTGCTTCCAAAAAATTGTTCTACACCGCCATCTAGTGGCGAGTTACAGAAAAATTGGTAACCCAAACACCTTCTCTATGAAAAATTACTTATACATGTCAAGTTTCATCACGATCGGTTAAGCGATGTAGAAGTTTATTACTTACCAACCAACCAACCAACACGCATCCATTTTTATATATTGGATTATATTATCTTATTATATTATCTTGATAAAACGCGTAGAAAAAATATTTTATACAATGTTGGGCTGAATCAGTAAACTGAATTTTAAAAATATTCCTACATTCAGATGCAAAATTAAGTTCAGTTATTGTGGTTCTTTGGATTCTTTATTAATTTGAAAAGTGGTTTGTATTATCAATTCGACACAATCAGTCAACTATTGATATTCATAACAATCAGCGATATTCATAACACATGGGCTGAAAAATCCCGGGGCTAAGAAAGAAAACGATTTTTTTTCAAAATTGGCTTCATTCATAGACGTAATCTCCACCAAAAGTCACATAGTCATTCCAGCGCCGCGCCTTTCGAATATTTCAATACCACTTTTGTAGAACGATTTATTTTTTTGCCTCAATATAGGCCTCATTTTCAACAATAACCTTCTCTGAATTTATATTAAGCAAAATGAACCTGAAATGAAATAATAGTGAAATAAACTACAAGTAAAATTATAACAATTGAATAAATAAAAATGAAGGAATGAAAAAAGAAAATAATAAGATTGAAAGAAGGGAAAACGAGAATAGGCTGGGCGTATAAATGCGGGGAGGATGAATGGATAAAGGGGAATGGAAAGATCCCTGGACGGGGCAGTGTAAATGAGGCAGAGTTGATTGCGATCGAAAGAGTGGTTTGCATATGGAGTATGTAAGAGAGCATGATTTTGATTAGTGACTCTGCCATGGCTGTGGAGAGAATCAAAGCAGGTTGAGTGAAGAATAAAAGGGTAGCGAATATTCAACGGATGATTGAGGAAAGGAGCGAAAGGAGCGCCAGATAGTCTGGCAGAGAGGACATCAGGAAGAACATACCCGTAACAAGAAATCCTACAAGAAAGCGACATAGGGATGGATAGAGAAAGCGTGACGTGGAATGTAGAGATAATGTATAGTAAGAATGAGGAGAGAAAGAGGATCAAAGGAATAATCATAGGAGAATGGCAACGAGAGTAGGAGAGTGGTATGACTGAACGGTTGTTTTACACTTTCTGTAGAACAGTTGGGCATGAATCGTTGGATCTGTCGTGGAAGGCTGTTCAACTGTTTATGGGGTATGGCAATTTTCCGGGATACCTGGCTAGATTCAACCTGGGTCTAAAGATGCCGTGCCCCTGTGGCTACGCAGGGCATGAAACGGCAGAGCATGTGATTGAGAGGTGTATAGACGGAGTCAGGATTGGATGGCGGGAGTGGAAATGGAACATACGAATGGAGAACTGACATTGAGGGATATGAATGGGAAACGGAATAAATGGATAAGGTTTGTTAATGAATGGGCGGGGAACATATTGAAGGATGAGAGAGACGAATGAAGGTGAGCTGCTGGCTTACTGAGGTGTTGGTAGTAGACCAAATTGACACCGATACGCCACTGAGAGGTGATAGTGGCAGACTCAGTCCAGGCAGGCCAGTAAATTGATAAATGTCGTGAAATCCGTAGAAATTTGTTGTTTGGTTTTTTTATGGGTTATATGGGATGGGGGAATTTTCTTTCTTGATTTTGAATTTTGTACTGCTTTTTGTTATTTTCTTTTGTTATATTTTTACTTGTAGTTTATTTCACTATCATTTCATTTCAGGTTTATTTTGCTTAATATAAATTCAGAGAAGGTTATTGTTGAAAATGAGGCCTATATTGAGGCAAAAAAATAAATCGTTCCACAAAAGTAGACAATGGAAGTGAAATTCATCATGAAACATTGTCAATCACCTTCAAACAAAATAACCTTCTCTTACCGGTTTTGAGGCCTATGAACAGCCAGTAGCCGCTGGAAGATACGGTGGATGAGGGAGCAATTCGAAAATCAATTCATGTAGTTTTACCATTGTTTTGATAGGCTTGTGACACGGTGTGTTGTCTTGATGGAAGACATTTTTTTTCTTTGTCATATGCGGTCGTTTTTTTGTAATTTCGGCCTTCAAATGCTTCAATAACGCTATATAATATTTACTTTTGATGGTACTTTCCTTCTTGATGTCTGCTTGATGCCCTCGACAGAAGAAAAGTAGATCTGCATGCTCATGCATATGATCTTGTCATCTTGGCAAGGTCCACGTCGGAAAGGGTAGCTTGTAATATCCTCCAAAGCACGATGGGCATTGTTCACAGTTAATACCTGATGGAGCAGATGTCTGTCAACCCCAGCAAAACTGTGATAATCCCCTTCACCAGGAGGAGAAAATTGGAAGATCTAACGCCACTTTCCCTGAATGGTAAGGTCACTCTATTTGGAACGGAGATGAAATATCTTAGCATTGTCCTTGATAAAAAACTCACCTGGAACGCTCACTCAGAAAAAGTTTCACACAAAGCCAGACTGTCCCTTTGGACATGTCGAAGGATTTGTGGTAAAACTTGGGGTTTAGGTCGCAAACATATCCATTGAATTTATGTGATGATTGTCAGACCAATGATCACTTATGGTGCAATTGTCTGGTGGCCAAAGGCTTTACAGAAAATGGCCCAGGCGAAACTCTCTGGCTTACAGAGACAGGTCATCAGTAGTACCATCAGTACCACATCGTCATCGGCCGTGGAGACCCTTCTAGATCTTCACATTTTTCTGGAGAAAGAGGCCAGATGGACTGCATATAGACTTGTGCACATTCCAATTGCACAAATCAATTTAATGCAGAGTGTAACAGACTGTTCATTGACACTGGAAATGTCCGTCTCCTGATTATAAGTATGAATGGTAGGGTGATCGAATTAAAAATGAATGTGAGATACTTCGGAATTGTGGTGGACTCAGGGTTACTCTTTTATAGAATACCACAAGAAAGTGAGGAGAGAACTGAGTGAACTGGCGGGGAAATTGAGAAGATGGCTCGGGAGGAACATCGGGCTGAAGAGAGAACGCGTGAGGATGATTTATGAGTAGCAAAACCTGCAGCATTGTATGGTGTACAAGTGTGGGGGAATAGGATGCATGAGAGCAGGGTGAGGAAACAGGTGAATGCAGCACAGAGAGAGGCCCCTCTTTATAGCCTCATGTGAGGCATATAGGTCTACCCCGCTTCATATTGAAGTGAGGGTCTGACAATGAATGAGGTAAAAAAGACTGAGAACAGAGTGAAAGGGATGGACAGGATATTCCCTTGGATGCAAGGCATGTTGCTGGAGGGGGGGGCAACGAAAGAGTGACCGAGGTGTATGTGGATGCCGGAGCGAGATTGGAAGAAGGGAAAATGGGAAAAGGCTGGGCGTATAAATGCAGGGAGAATGAGAGGATAAAGGGGAATAAAAGAATCCCTGGACAGGGCAGTGTGAATGAGGCAGAGCTGATTGCGATCGAAAGAGTGGTTAGCATATGGAGTATGTAAGAGAGCCATGGCTGCCATGGCTGTGAAGAGAATCAAAGCAGGCCGAGTGAAGAATAAAAGGGTAGCGAATATTCAACGGATTATTGAGGAAAGGAGCGAAAGGAGCGCCAGATAGTCTGGCGGAGAGGACATCAGGAAGAGAATACCGGAAACAAGAAATCCTACTAGGAAGCGACATAGGGATGGATAAAGAAAGCGTGACGTGGAATGTAGAGATAATGGATAGTAGGAATGAGGAGAGAGAGAGAATCAAAGGAATAATCATAGGAGAATGGCAACGAGAGTGGGAGAGTGGTATGACTGAACGGTTGTTTACAGTTTCTGTAGAACAGTTGGGCATGAATCGTTGGATCTGTCGTGGAAGGCTGTTCAACTGTTTATGGGGCATGGCTATGCAGGGCATGAAACGGCAGAGCATGTGATTGAGAGGTGTATAGACGGAGACAGGATTGGATGGCGGGAGTGGAAATGGAACATACGAATGGAGAACTGACATTGAGGGATATGAATGGGAAACGGAATATATGGATAAGGTTTGTTAATGAATGGGCGGGGAACGTAGTGAAGGATGAGAGAGACGAATGAAGGTGAGCTGCTGGCTTACTGTAGTGTTGGTAGTAGACCAAATTGACACCGATACGCCACTGAGAGGTGATAGTGGCAGACTGAGAGGTGATAGTGGCAGACTCAGTCCAGGCAGGCCAGTAAATTGATAAATGTCGTGAACTCCGTAGAAATTTGTTGTTTGGTTTTCTTATGGGTTATATGGGATGGGGGAATTTTCTTTCTTGATTTTGAATTTTGTACTGCTTTTTGTTATTTTCTTCTCTCACGGACACTAAGAATTGTGTTAGGGAAATATTATTATCATGAGTTCATTATTGTAATTATGACTAATTTATGCCTTTTGAAGTACTCTTCCCGAGTACAGAGGACTGGATCCTCTGGGAGAAGGAAATATTGAAGGCAGATCGTTGTTGGTTCATAGATGGATCATAAGCAGCTTCCGGTTCTGGTGCAGGTGTTTTCAGTCGCAGACCCAGGACAGAGAACTCAACCTGCCTACAATCCTATCTGGAAGAATCCAACCTCATACGCAAGTCAATAAAAATATTTTCGGACAATCACGCGGCGTTGGAAGCTTTTGGCTCCTACCGAGCAACATCTAAATTGGTTGCCAAAATCGACTCTCCTCGACAAGAAGACTTATGGATTCATGGCCACACTGGCCTGGAAGGCAATGAGGCTGCTGACTCTCTTGCAAAGGAGGGTGCTGCAAGCAGCTTCATCGGACCAGAACCTGTCATTGGCATCGCTTTAGGCTTTGCCAAACGAAGATTGAACACCTGGATGGCAAGAAGATTCATGGACTTCTGGCAGAATCTTTCAGGATTAGCTCACTCCAGTTGTTGGACTACAGTAGTGATGAACTACGATGTCTAACAAGCCTTCTTACAGGTCACTGTCATTTGAATCATCATATGCAGAGATTCGGCTGTCGGAAGACAGTATGTGTCACCTCTGTTTGAAAAATGATGGAACAGTGGAGCACATAATTTGTGCCTGCCCCGCTGGGGACCAAATCAGGTTTTTAGAGTTCGGCAGAGCCGTACTCTTACCATCTGACCTAAAAAACCACTCACCATACAAAATAATCGGCTTCGTTGAGAACCTGGATTTATATGGTCCAGTGTGAATTAGTGTGAGCCACAATAAACCCTTGCGGGTTGCGGTGGAGGGTCGAATAGACCTTTGGACCTAACCCAACCTATCCTTTCTAAAGATAATCGATGAATTACACCACGCACATCCCAAAATACCGAGGTCATAGCCTTTCCAGCCGTTTGTTGTGCTTTCGGGCGCTTTGGACGAGATTCACCAGTTGTTCTCCACTCAGATGACGATCGTTTTGATTCCGAAGTAAAGTGATGAATCCATGTCTCATCCATTGTCACATATCGACGCAAAAAATTCGGTTTGTTATGCTGAAACATGGCCAAACACTGCTCAGAATCATCAAGACATTCTTGTTTTTGATCAACAGTGAGCTCCAGCGACACCCACTCTGAACAAAGCTTTCTCATAGTTGAATGTTCATGCATTATACAGCTAATACGTTCTTTTGATATCTTTACAATGTCAGCTAATCGAAGAAACCTCACTTTTAGATCATTTAAAACGATTTTGTGGAATTTTCTCCGTTTTCTGATGTCACTGCTCCATTTGGACGTCCACTGCATCATCGGTGTTTCTACGAACACGTTTGAAGTCAGCAAATCAACGTTTAATTGTTATTTCTGATAGATCGGAGTCCTTATGACACTTTTCAAGCCATTGCTTTGCTTGACCGGTATTTTTTCTCATCAAAAAGTAGTGTAAAATTGAATCACGAAATTGTTTTTGATCCATTGTTTTGAAAATCACAGAAGTAGTGTCACTCTTCGCACAATAACTCACAAACGTATGTGGAATTTATGGAATGAATGCAATGAATTTATTCTGTTTTACGACCATGAGTGATGATGAGAATAGAAATAAATATGTATTTTGTTCACAAGAAAACTTGAAAAAATCAGTTGTTTCACGCCAGAAACCTTAGAAAAATTTTTTGTGGTTTTGGAGTATCGTCGAACGAAACCAATCAAAAGAAAATTACGCAGTAATTATAACGAAGTAGAATTATTTGATAAAACATCAATAAATGATATTTGTCATGCACAGTGTTGTAAACTGTTTGCTGCAATAAAAGATGGTTGAGATCATAACTATTTGTTGTTAAATATATGTAAGGTTTTAATGAAAATGATCAATCTAATTTGCACTACTATCAGGATTAGTATACCTTACAGAAGGTGTACTGAACTCCTTCAATGAAACTTCAGGATATGAATTGTCTTCAAATCATAAAAAACGAATTGCAATTTTTTTTGCCTGAAAATATCAATCAGAAATGCGGATTACCCGGTATTAAATTGATTCATTTGACCGCATTGCGGTAACGCTATAATGACATCTAGATTCGTTCAATAAAAAATGAATTGAATTGTGATAACTTCAAGACAATGTCCAGCAAGTCATCCATGACATTCATTGCTGAAATCGGACTTATTCTGGCCCCTATTGAAGTACCAAAGGTCTGTTTATGAAATTTATGTACAAAAAAAATAATTGTATGGAAATATTATTGAATTTAGGATATTTTTTCAGTCAATGAACAATACTGGCTGAAAGGATCTCATTCTTTCTCAAATGAAACTTCGCTGCCCTTACTCTAAATCAGATATACCGGGCTCTAGAATATGCAAAGGTTATTTATTTATTTTTATTCAATAATTTATTTCATACACTATTCTACAGGATGAACCCAATTGCAGAAAAACGGAGGCATTCACAATTATGTACTTACGTAACATAATCAGTAAATCTATAAAAAACAATTGAGTGAAAAACGGAACTGTCAGTTAGCTAAGTTATTGGTTCACAGATGGATCAGAAACACTTTTCGGTTCTGGTGCAGGTGTTTTCAGTCGAAGATCCAGGATAGAGATATCAACCTGCCTAGGAACATATGCGACTGTATTTCAAACGGAAATTTACGCCATTGAATTGTGTGCGGAGAGATGTGAAGAATTCAACCTCATACACAAGTCAATAAAAATATTCTCGGACAGTCAAACGGCGATGAAAGTTCTTGGCTCCTACCGAGCAACGTCTAATAATGGAATAAAAATTGTAAATTTCAAGCCAAGTTACTGCACGATGTTTTGATTGCTAGTATCCACAATAGTCTTCTGATGACTGGACTATTCCTCCGAGAGATAACTATTTATAGATCATTGTGAACGCTTTCATCTATACCCTCTTTCCTCCCTCCGCTTCACTGGTTTAGCGAACTAGAGATGAAAGTTTGGAGGGAGTTGACCGTTTTCCGCTTCATTATGAGTTTCCATATGTTGCGTATCTCTACGCTAGCTTAGCTGAATGCGTCGTTGGACAACATATATGCAGTTTTTTTGAATTTCACAGGGTTTCCTGTAAATGCAATCCTTGGAATCGCAGTCCGCGTTTGGTGACCTGATTTTCGTGAGGAAGCTACGGATCATCAAAACCTGCTTCAGAATTCGTGCTGAAACGTCTGTATAAAATTCTGACGCACACGACTGTTTCAATGTCACTATTTTTTGCATTTTTAAACATCGATTATGAACTTTTGGTCACGTCCAAATTGTCAGTCTTTATAGTAGGAATTTCTGACAAGTCCGATCGAATCCTACCTCTCAATACAGCTACCTTCAACTAATAATCCTTCATACTAATATCGCTCTGTAAACAGGAGTTCGTAGATCGTACATACTATCGAACACTAATGCGCTTGAAGCAACATTTTTTTTTTCACATTTTTGTAAATTCGTACATGCTCCCCCCCACCATTAAAAAGATGCTTTGGTGTTTCTTGAAGATCTAACTTTGGACCGCTATTATTTGTTCTATTTATAATTGATCGTCCCTCCATTTTGGAATTTTCTGAATGTTTGCTCATTGCCGATGATCTGAAAATATATAAACTCATACAAACAGTTAGGGATTGTGTTAATTTGCAACGGGACATTCATAAATACTGCCCATTATTTATGAATGGAGCATCTCAAACAAATTGAAATTTAATATCAACAAATGTAACACCATCACAGTAACTCGTTTGACGGATCCTGTTATTTTTGATCATATGTTGGATGGGGAAGTCCTCCACAGATGTTTTGAGGTACCTTATTGTTTGCCACACATATTCATAATATTGTTAAATCGTCAAATCGAACGTTAGGATTCATTATTAGACAAACTAGGGACTTTATGAATAACAGTACTATTAAATTACTATACTACTCACTTGTGAGATCAAAATTGGAATTTGCAAGTATAATATGGTCAGGTGAATATCGGTCTACAATCAATGCAGACGAGAAAATACAAAATGAATTGCTCAGGTACTTTATCACAAACAGTGCCGTATGACTATAAAGTTATCAGATCCAAATAACTCAAAAGAGTACAAACAGTTTTTTGCTATTCAACCTCAAAGGTTTTGAGTAAGTACACAACTGACTTTTATGATTATAATTATTGAAATGTGCAGATTATTTTTTATTCATCTTCCATGTAATTATAATTTCGATTTTTTTGGATACAAAAGAAATAATGAATATATCATTCGAACTTTTTTCCTTTTTAGCATCTTATCTTCGCGATCCAAGGGCTGGAGGAAAGAAGCATTTAGCCCTCTGGGCTCCTCAACTACAATGTTCATACAGAAATAATTGAAATGATTCTGTGTCAATCTTTCGAAAACTAAATTATACTTTTAAAGAAAAACAATGTATTGATCACAAGATTGAACCGTCTTCATTGTCACCTCTTCTTGCTGAAAGAGAGGTACCTACTGAGTGGGTGATATATTGAAATTCCATGATCTAGATATAAATAAATAAACATCACATTTGAATAGATTCTGAATATGAACTTGAAGGGAAATATTTTTAAGATAAGTACGTTTTTTGGGAACGAAATGTTTTTGGCTTTCTATCTCTCCATATTTACAACTTTATGTCACGGATAAGTTGAATGTACTCATGTCACGATGACATTCATGTAATTATTAGATTAGTTTTCAAAAAGATGATATTTTTGTCCTTCTACTACTCCATCTATATACAAAAAATGTGGGAAACTTCCGATGGAAATAAGAGAGCATTCGGGTTCAAAATGATAGATCATACATAGAAAGTATTTTCGGATACAAACCGGAAGGAAAAGACCTCCCAAACAACTTCTCTCAAATAAATATTGGATTCCACGAGAGAAAAATCACTTTCTGAACAGCTGCATCCATGTGATCACAGAATAACTCGAAAATCACGTTTTCCTTTCTGTTTGTACTACAAATATTCGTTATGGAATTGAAACTCTCCACAACGTGATATATAGAAGAGTAGCTCCTGATATGAAATGTAATTTACATATGGAACACTATCATGCTCAAGACATTTGTCTTAGCGCCATTTTGAATAACATTATAAGGTGAAGCATTCATCTCTTTCATAACATTACGACTTGAACAAATCTGCTATTGTCACGATAACAATAGTCCAAGCAATGTTCATACAGTAATAATAATAATAAATGGGCTTTATTCATTGATATACATTGTTTATAAAGAAGAAGTTAATATAAAAATCAATGAAAGGGCGAAGTTCAGCCGAGGCTGTTTTACAACTCAACCTGGGGGATAGCATGTTTTATATAGAAATATAAAAATAATTACCTACTATACATTGGTAAGTGAATCTTTGTGAGACTAAGAAAAAACAAAGATTATAAATTCCACAGTGAATTTCAAAAATCTATTTAGCTTAAATAAGGTAAAATATATAGCAAAACATACACAAAGGTGAGACAAAGAAAACCATATGAGCATAACATGAATATATTATCTATCCAGAAGACTTCAGATATGTTTTCAACTATTTCTTGAAATTATATATGGAATAGTGTCTAAATTCACTGTTCAGATCATTATATTGTTTCATAGAGTTGTAAATAAAACTACGAGAAGAGCAGGCTGTCGAGTGTTTTGGAATAATAAAAGTGTGACGGTTTCGTGTCCTCGAATTATTCTGTGATTTGAAAGTTTTATATCTTTCACAAATTTAATTTGGCTTTTTGTGAATGAGAAATTTATGAGCATTGACGAGTAAGTGGAACTGCCAGGTTTTAGCAATCGGTAACCAACCTGACTCCTCGAACTTGGGGGATATATATGGTCGAATTTTCCCACACTATAAGAAAGACGAATGCAATTGTTTTGTATTTTTTCTAAGCGATTTACTTCAGTTTGTAACAAAGCAGGTCCGTAGATTATATCGCAATATGCTAATCTAAACAATATGAGGGTTTCGCAAAGTTTCAACTTCAATTTGGAAGTCATAATATCTCTACTTTGATAGAGTTGACATAAGATACTGTATGAGCTACGACAAAGTGAATTTATATGTTTGTGAAATTTCAGATCAGCATCTAGCCATAAACCCAAGTTCTTGCTTTCTGTAATTGTTTGTAGTAAGTCTTGTCCAAGTTGGATTTCAATTTCCCGTCTTTTGTGTTTCGGGCCAAAAAGTTTCAGCTGAGATTTTTTAGAATAGATAGATCCAGTAACTTTTGTAGATAGCTGTTAATTTTTTCCATTACCACCTGCCAGTTACTTGGAGAAAATCGATAACATAACTGAGTGTCCTCTGAATAATGATGAACTGTGCAATGATCAATTATTTTATGGAAATCGGATATATATAGAGAGAACAGAATTGGGCCGAAGATAGAGCCCTGAGGTACTCCATAATCAAAAGGTGAAGCACTAGAACACTTTCCATCCAAAAATACTGACTGAGTCCGATTTCTGAGGTAACTTTTCAATAGGTGCACCCATAGTGCAGAACGCACTGGAAGTCCAAATGAGGCAGTAACAAATTCCCAAAATCATTTTGAATTTTCGAAAAGTGAAGATGCGTGAGTTAGCTGACATTGTGAAGATTTTGAAAGAAAGTTTATTTTGCATGAGTATTTGACTATGAGGAAGCTCTATTCAACGAGGGTGCCACGCGAGCTCACTGATGATCAAAAACAAGAACGTCTTGATGATTCAGAGTAGTATTTGGCCATGTTCGAATATAACAAACTGGAATTTTTGCATCGATATGTGACAATAGATGAAACATGGATCCATCTCACTTGACTCCGAAATCAAAACGATGGTTATCTGAATGGAGAGCAACTGGGGAACCTCTTCCAAAATGCCCGAAAGCATAACAGTCGGCTGAAAAGGTGGTGTAATATTCATCGACTATCTTAAGAAGAGGTATTTCACCAACAGTGAATATTATATAGCATTATTGGAGCGTTTGAAGGTCGTAATTGTAAAGAAACGACCGCATATGGCAAAGAAAAATTTTGTTTCATCAAAGCAACACACCGTGTTAGAAGTTAACTGAAACAAAACTTCATGAATTGAACTTCGAATTTCTTCCGCATCCAGCGTATCCGCCAGATGTGGCTCCCAGCGACTACTGGCTATTCGTGGACTCGAAAAAATGCTCACCGGTAAGAAATTTCGCTCGAATGGGGAGGTGCGTGGTTGAAGTACTCTTCTCGACGTGTCATCTGAAACAGTTTCAGTTGACACGTCAAGAAGAGTATTTTTTCAAAATAGTCAATGAAAATTATCCCAAGCGCATCGTAAAACCGATGCCATGACCTCGCCTGTAGATGAAACAGTCTTCGCCTTCTTCAGAGCCGGTTCTTCCTTTTGAGTCAATTGTTTTGGTTGTTCTCTTGTCTCAGGTGTGAATTAATGGACCCATGTTTCATTCATTGCTATGAAACAACGCAAGAATTCTGCTTTGTTGCTGTGAAATTTCGCTAAACACTCAATTGAAACATCTTTACAACACTGTTTTCATATAATTTACGATGTAACGCACTTTTTGAAATGCCTATGAGTATGCTAGCTCACGCACTTTCAGTCGACGATCATACAGTACCTCCTCCTCCCCCACTCCACCTCCAACAGCAAGGGCACTTCCTGCGGCAGGCTCCAAGATCTCCGCCTTGAATAAAGTCAAGGAACCGGCTGCTCCTGCAGGAAAGCGCCCTCACTTGAGCACCTTCACGAAGGGAACTCCAATAAGGTTGAAGAAGCCGCGCAACG
Organism: Leptinotarsa decemlineata; assembly: GCF_000500325.1. Lineage (NCBI taxonomy): Eukaryota > Metazoa > Arthropoda > Insecta > Coleoptera > Chrysomelidae > Leptinotarsa > Leptinotarsa decemlineata. The sequence goes on from NW_019291995.1 coordinate 16,065, forward strand.
ACAGTAATGTCGCTGCGCCTTCCAAAACCTTCGCGTAAGCCGCCGTCAGACACCTCAAGGTTGCCAAAGAGAGAGTGTGTTTGGCAAGTCTTGACCTACATCTGCCAATATGACGGAGATGTCTCCTAGTGACCTGTCCACCTTCCTGGAAAGGACACAGATACAGAACGCAGCGTCTTCAAATTTCAAACATAGGCTTTATATATTGTTTACTTTCTTCGACTTCTTTAGAGCCGATTCTCCCTTTTGATTCAACTGTTTTGGTTGTTCTCTTGTCTCGGGTGTGAATTAATGGACCCATGTTTCATTCATGGTCATGAAACAACGCAAGAATTCTGCTTTGTTGTTGTGAAATTTCGCTAAACACTCAATTGAAACATCTTCACAACACTGTTTCTAGATAATTTACGATGTAGCGCACTTTTTGAAATGCCTACTGAATATGCTAGCTCGCGCACTTTTAGTCGACGATCATACAGTACCGCTTTGTGGATTTCCTTTACCGTTTCTGGAGTCGTCACCTCATTTGGTCGGCCACTGAAAGGCTTCTTCTTGGCAGATCGTACGGCCTCGTTCAAACTCTGCTACCCAATATTTTATTGTTGTGAACACAGGAGCAGACTCACTCAGAGTAGAATCCATTTCAGCATTTATATTGGTTGATGTAATACAAAGGCCAACGCGTAAGCGCATTTGCGGCGCCGAGGCCAAAAGGAGAAAGAGAGCGAAAGAGACAGGAGTGGCAGCAACTATAGGTGCACCCTCCTCCTCCCCCACTCCGCCTCCAACAGCAAGGGCACTTCCTACGGCGGGCGCCAAGATGACAATTATGTCGCTGCGCCTTCCAAAACCTTCGCGTAAGCCGCCGTCAGACACCTCAAGGTTGCCAAAGAGAGAGTGTGTTTGACCTGTCCACCTTCCTGGAAAGGACACAGATACAGAACGCAGCGTCTTCAAATTTCAAACATATGCTTTATATATTGTTTACTTTCTAATATAGTAATATTTTTTAAACAAATACCGCCATCTTCAGGCCAGGCCGGGTACTTCTGGAACCACCCTCGTACCGTAAGAAGTGTACCCCTTTAACGAAACGTTATTTCTAATAGTTTTTGGTTGATCTTTTGTGTCGTTCATTTATATGAAATAAATTTACGGAAAAATTCGATATCAATAATATTAAGGGAATCAACTAATCGCATTGTGGTGAAAAAAAGGAAACTTTAAACACGTCTCCACTTCTTTTAATGGAACTTTTTGTTGAGTTGTACAATTTGTTATCTTTGTTGAGGTGCTCGTCCATTGTTATTTCTATTGTTCGCCCTAAAAGTTTCTTAAACAGAGGTAATATATTACTGAAAGTTTATCATACTTTGAAACTTTGCGAATCTCTCTTCATCTTAAGCCGGGTTTTTTGTAGATAGAGCGCCACCTATATACTACAGGACCTCAAACGAGAACCTTCAGGAAAATTCGAAAATTTTTGTAGAACGTTCGCTGTTGACTTTGAGTTCCTACTCAATAAAATAGGCCCTCTGATAACGAAACGTGATACCAATATGAAAAGGCGATTTCTGTTCAAGAAAGATTTTGCGTTGCTCTGAGATTTTTTGCTACTAGTGACAGTTTTAAAAGTTTATCTTACCTATGCAAAATATCACCACTAACAGTATCCACCTGCGTTTTTGAAGTATGCAATGCATTATGCCAGGTTCTGCAGAATCAAATAAAGGTAAGTATCTACAATTATGTTTTCATATCCTTCTATTTGTATTATCAATAATCATAAAGTCATTGTTAACTGAAACTAATACGGTGATATAATCATAAAATCATTGATAACTGAAACTAATACGGTGAAGATTGTGGGGTAGGTACAAAACTGCTTCGTTCCTGTGGAGCTGTAGCTGAGTTGGCCTCGATGTGGTACTCTGGCGATGGATAGTGATTTGCTGACAGTTTAGAAGGTGGTCGTGACAGGGATGGGGCATAACTGTGATCTGAAGAGGGATGGGGCATAACTGGGATCTGAAGATGAATGGGATTCATACGATTCTGAAGAAGAGTATGCTTGTGAAACTTGGGAATCTGGATGTGCAAGAGGAGCTTGCACATCCAGACATTTAAAGTATGTATTGGAGGTGCTGCAGCTACAGCGGAAAGTTGTGTAAAAGTAGTACAAGAAGGTTGTTCGGTACTAATCGAGGTTCTATTGTTTAAATAAGACATCTGATTTGTGCGAGAAGGATACTGTTGAGGAAGATTTTTAGTGGCAGACTGTTGCCGCGATCGTTTCTCCATATGCCTCAGGGTAGCCCTGAACAACAAATTATCAATGTCATTCATCACTACAATTCGATCCATTTCATCGAAAGCTTCTAATTTCTCGGCAACCAACTGCCCATAAACATGACAAAGGGTATGTTTTGGTTGTTCAGTGTTTACAGCTGTTTTTAATATCTTATACGCTTCAACCATACGTTTTTCAGCTACATCCACAGCCTTTCTTTTTTATTTTTGGCAGCCAGTGTTGGTGCCTTGAATTGTGTTTGTGAAGTGATATTACTCAGCCCTGCCTGTGTATTTGGATTTAAAGTTTCAGTAGACATGTCTGCTTCATTGGTTTCGTCATGGGTTTCGTCAGATGTGACAAACGGTTCAGTTTCTTCGTAGATATTCTCAGTACTGTTATCTTCCGTAGTGTTCAAATTTTCCAACTCCTAGAATAAAGCACTTCAATTAATTCAAAAAAGTTAGTTCCTAATATTGTATATTTGTTGCAGATAACGACTTTCATACAAAATTAGTACACTGGACAGATATGTTATCTTGTATTCTTTTCCACGCATCATTAACTGCATTTAGATGTTTACGGTGTTTAAGTTTAGCCATCCAAATGACCGGCTCATTTTTATAAAAATCAAGAAACTCCAAAACAATGTCATTTATCCACTTCATTTCAATTTTTAAAATAAACAGAAACAAAACGTCTGTACGCTTCTGCTATGCCTTGAAAACTATTGTATAGTCGCAGTAATAGCCAATTATTTGTGCATTTCGTTTGAGCGCCTGTACAAGTATAGACAAGTGTGTACTTGACAAGTGAACGAATAATCATGATTCCTTTGACTCGGGCCATTTTTACCGACCACGAATGGAAAACCCACGAGTGACAAATAATTGTACAAGTAACCCACTCACACGACATGGCAAGTAAACGCAAGTAACGATTATTCGCCAAGTACACGAGTCGTTTGCGCCCGGCTTTAGACTGATGACTTCACTCTTCAAATATGGGTTAGAACCCTGTTAGATAGTGTTCGGCTGCAGCCACTGTCGATTTTTCCGTACACATATTTCCGAATATAAATAATCAATACATATTCAATACAATATTTCGAATGTATTTCATTAGTTCGGACTTCCATTGTCTAATCCCTATTATCCCTTCTATGATACAAAAAATGTGGGAATCTTCCAAAGAAAGGAAGGAATCAGTTTCAAAAATTAATTCCATACATAGATGTGTAGATCATGAATGATCTACACCATGCATGATCTACAGCCAAAAACTTCCTTTCCCGAAAAATCAATCACTCCTAAAAAATAACCCTTTCAACTCAAACAATGTTTCATGATTGTTATAAGCTGATGCAATTTGTAATACGACGTTTCGATCTTTAGATTAAATACGTTTCCATCCTCGATTTGTGTAACCACTGCAATAACAAATTCAGATATGTATTACAATACATGTATTGCCCGACATTTTTCTCATCATCACTGTATGGTCATACAGTTTCCGGTCAGAGCTGCCTAAAAAAAAACAGGAACCAGTATTTTTTTTTATCTAATACTCCAAGCCATACATAAACTCCGCATATCAGAAGAAGAATGATGAATTCTACCAGTGAGAACCGAGCCTATTCATTTTCAATTCAGAGAATTAGTATCGCCATCCAAAGGGGTAATGCCACATCGATATTGGGTACTCTTTCGTCTACTCAAAAATTAGATGAAATATTCCTGAACCCACAAATCAAATCAAAATTTCCTATGAACATCGCAAAGTTAATTGTAGTTTCAACAAACTGCTCTATTTTTGTACATTGTTTATATTGTCACCAAGAGACTGCTAATGAACTTATTATTATTATTATTTCACTGTAGTGTGCGCTAGTCAGGCCCTATATATATTCGGGAGAGCGCGCCAGCGTGGAGTAAGTGATCGTTGGGTGATCATTGTGCCCTGAGCAAGCGCAGTGAGCCAAGAATGACAGCCTTCTGCATTTGTGCGGCTAAGATTTCTGCCTTAGTTCGGCAAGCGGGTATGGTTTTAAGATTCGAGAGTAGAGAGGACATCATTCCACCAAGGACTCCAATAATCAGGACAACAATCTTGACAAAGTGGTCTGGATAGAGTCTGCGGAGTTCGAGGAGAAAATATCGATATTTTATCCGTTTTTCCTCCTCTTTCTGACGATATTTGTCTCGCCAGGAGATGAAAACTCCACGGCAAATATAGTTTTGCTCCGTCAGTTGAGAAGGACTACATCAGGCTTATCAGCTTGTATGAACCTGAGAGTAAGGAACGAATAGTTCCAAATAATTCGACACTTCTCGTTCCCCACAACGGATTCAATATCCCCCGGAGCGTAGGGCAGAGGTCATTTCCAGAATGCTGTGACTTCCAATGTCAGCCAACAGTCTGTTGCACTCTGCATTGAATTGATTTGTGCAATTGGCAATGTGCCCAAGTCTGTATGCAGTCCATCTAGCCTCTATTTCCAGAAAAATGTGGAGAGGAGGTAGATCTGGAAGGATCTCCATGTCTGCTCACGGTGTGGTACTGATGACACCACTGAGAGCCAGACAAGCCTGTCTCTGTGAGCCAGAGAGCTTCGATTGGGCCGTTTTTTTCTGTAAAGCCTTTGGCCACCAAGCAATTGCACCATTAGTGATCATTGGTCTGACAATCATCACATAAATCTAATGGATTTGTTTGGGACCTAAACCCCAACTTTTACCACAAATCCTTCGACATGTTCATAGAGACAGTCTGGCTTTGTGTAAAACTTTTTCCAAGTGAGCGTTCCAGGTGAGTCTTTTATCAAGCACAATGCCAAGATATTTCACCTCCGTTCCAAATGGAATTACCACACCATTGAGGGAAAGTGGCGTTCAATCGTCCAATATCCTTCTCTTGGTGAAGGGGATTAACATAGTTTTGCTGGGGTTGACAGACATCTGCTCCCTCAGACACCAACTGTGAACAACGTCCAACGCGCTTTTGAGGATATTACAAGTTACCCTTCCCGACGTGGACCTTGCCAGGATGACAAGGTCATCTGCATAAGCTTGCAGATCAACTTTTCTACTGTCGAGGGCATCAAGCAGACTATCTACCAGAAGTGACCACAGAAGGGAAGATAGTACCCCACCTTGAGGGGGCAGCCCCTGGTGACCCTGAACCTGATAGCCTCGCCTTGAAGAGTCGTAGTTGCAGTTCTGTTTACTAGCATGGCATAGATCCAGCCAGTTATGGTCGATTCTACACCCTTTCTAGCCAGAGACAATCCTATAGATTTAGGTAGTGCATTGTCAAATGCTCCTTCAATATCAAGAAATACAGCAACCGCAATCTCCTTGTTGTCAAAAAATTGGGAAATTTTCTCAACGAGGTTGTTTAATGCTGAATCTGTCGATTTGCCTGTTTGATAAGCATAGTGGTAATTATTCAGGGGAGATGCATATAATGCTACCTTCCTGATATGTCCGTCCAGTATCCTCTCAAGTCCTTTTAGCAGGAAGGATGTAAGGCTGATTGGTCGTACCGATTTGGGGTGTGGGTCTCTCCGGCCCACGATAGTATTGACAGCTTTAGAAAATACACAAAAAAACTTCTCGCGAGCAGACCCTATAATAGTTTGCAAGAATTTCACAATGACAACTACCAGTGAAATTGTGAACTGTCATCTGTAATTTATTGCAGATACTGTTTAGGATACTCGACTAGACTGTTAAATTATAAGTCGTTAAATTGACAAAATGTTCAAATATCACTTTATAATTGATATATTATTTATTTATTGACACTTATTCTATCGAAATAATTGTCAAATGTATATGCTTGTATACTACTTGTTCATATAACAATTTTATTTTTATTTTATTTCATTTATATTTTACATAATTGTGTGTATTTTGCCTAAATTTTATTTCAATACGTGTGTATTTCACTTTGTCAACAAAACAAGAGTTTTTTCGACAACAAAGTATATTTTGATTGATTGATTGACTCGCTGATTGACCGCTGAGAGCGGTGCCTATGCGAAAGTAGCGATTCAGATTGGATTTGAATTGCTGGAGATTGAATCTATTTGGAAAAACGTTCTCAGGAAATTCATTCCACATAAACGCAGTTCTCCAAATGAAAGAGTTCTTGAACAGTGAAGTTCGAGGTATACTGAGTTGAACCTCAAAATGATGAGCAGCCACAGCCCCTCGCGTATTTCTGATATGTACCGCCCTTGGTGGAATCAAATGTGCCAAGTCATTTGAATACCTCCCGTGAAAGTATCTATAGAAGAGAAGACAAATCCCTTACCTTTCTTCGATGTTCCAGACTATCAAGGTTGCATGTGATGTTCGCGTCTCCAATCCAGCAGCTTCAGAGTATGCTTAGGGGCAGAGCTCCATACATGAGAACAATACTCCAAAAAAGTCTGATCTGAGCTTCATGAAGCAACAAAAGTGTACAGTTTCCTGGTTCGGAACAGAGTTTCAAGCTTTTGAGAAGCAGCCTTTGCAATTCCAGCGACATACTTGTGCCAAGACATAGTGTGTCAATTTCAACGCACAACAAACTCATCGAAGCAGAAAGCGAAATTGTCTGTTCTGACATCACTATATCTGCTTCGGAGACATTCATCTCTTTGAAGAAAACCGATGTCTGGATTTTTGTGGCATTGAATTGAACCTTGTTAGTTTTACCCCAATTCGAAATCACTTCTAGATCCCCATTAAGATATGCGACCTCCTGCTGTCGGTGAAGATGTGCATCCGCAACCGATGTCCTGGAATCCAAATGGAATGATGGCGCAAGTGTGGTGTCGTCAGTAAAACAATATATTAGATTCTTCATTTTTCCCAGTAAGTCGCTGAGATACAATTAATTGAAAGAGGGTTGGAGACAATATAGATATGGAACACCATCCTTGATGGTAAAAGTATTCGAGAGATATCACTCGATGGCTACTTGCAGGGAAAGTTCTTTCAGGGATCCGACAAGCCATAACATAGAAGTTTGGCCAGCAAACGCTTAAGCCACACCATTCAAGGGCCTCAGAAATATCGAGCGCAACAGCTGTCAACTGTTCATGTTTGTCGACTACGTTATTATAAATATGGGTGACATACGATAGAAGGTCGCCTGTTGATCATCGTTTCGGAAAGCCATATTGATGATCGCTCAAGATGTTACAGTCTTCCAAATATTCAAGAATATGGTCGTTTACGGCTTTCTTCATGATTTTTGATCACCGATAGCAAAGCGACTGGTCTAAAGTTGTTTAAAAGATTTTAACTGTTATCATCAACAAATTTATATTCTACTTATCTGCATCGTGAAAAATTTTTTAAAATGTATTTATTCATCGCTCCGCATTCTGACATCATTTGTCAATTCACACCACAGACTCAACTGAGTTTTCTTCCATTATTCTGGCTTGTCCCCGAGGCTCTAGACATACGTGGGTCTGAGTGATGCTTGGCGAACGTTAACTTTACCCAAGTTGGTATCAAAATAATGTTCGAATTGTCTCCATAGAGGCCTGAGGCATTTTGAACCATTTCGTGTATATTACTTTGGGGACATGACATGACGAATGGGAAGTAGAATTGAATTGATATAGACCAGTTGAATAGTTCCAATGACATGTTAACTGTTCAGACAGCAATGAATAAGCATATGCTGTAATAATATTGTCGAATTTTCTCAGAGTTTAACGCTGGTAATACAAAATTCTCGAAAAAATATTTCATATATTGCAATGTCAAACTATATTACTGCAACACTTTCGAAAGTATACTATAATGCCGTCAATTGTGTGAAACCTAGGGCGCCTTGAAGTCATCATATTGCAGGAAAGAAAAAACTAGGAAATCAGATTTTTGTTGCCCAACAGATGAATCTATTCATAGCGTAATATGCATGTTTCATATTATATCATATACAGTGCATTACATTTAAAACGAGCCATCCTGAATAACTTTTGGTACAATGATTTGCAGAAGAAATAAAAAAACACTTCAATCAAAGTATACAGGGGGACACATTCTGACATATTAACATTTGATGTTACTTTCTCTATCGCGCCTCCAGAGCATGTCACCATTTTTTTTAATAGATCACCCTATATTGTTTCACATCATCAGATGCCCCATGATGAGCAGATTTCAGAAAAGTACAAAAGATATGATCTGAAGCTTATGGTTCGGGAGCTACAAATTATTTGAGTTGAAAACGAGCCACCCTGAATCACTTTTGGTAGAATCATTTTCAGAAAAAACAAAAAAACACTTCAAATATACAGGGGGACACATTTTGACATATTCACATTTGATCTAACTTTTCCTATCGCACCCCCAGAGCATGTCACCATTTTTTTAATGGATCGATTGTTTTGCATTATCAGAAGTTCCATGATGAACAGATTTCAAATACATTATGGTCTGAAGCTCATAGTTTGGAAGCTAAAAATAATTATTTGTGTTGAAAACAAGCCACCCTGAATGAACTCATGTACAATCTGTTACTTTGGTTTCATACGTGTTTTTAATAATAATAATGATAATTGCATTCCTGCTCTCTCATGGTCCGTGACCATGAGAGAGCAGGAATTGGAGCATTTCTCCTTAGGGCAGCTGCTCGAGCAGCTGATGAACTCGGTATAGTTTTCGACTCTGAACGAGGTGACCACAACTCTGTCACCGAGTTGGAATCCGTTCAGCAAAAAGCTCAGATAAAAGCCGCAGAGATCACCTTACTTCTGCGGAGACACAGGGATAAGCCGATGCATGGGGTCTTCTTCAATAACATTGAAGACCTTGGCTTATCAAAGCGCCTGACGTTCGCTTTTCTCAGGTCGAGTGGGCTGAAGTCGGAAACTGAGGGGTTCAT
>NW_019291995.1:25363-62685 GCF_000500325.1 Leptinotarsa decemlineata
ATTAACGAGGTCTTACCTTTTAACGTGTGATTCCTAACACGGGTTGGACGGTAGCAAGTGAAGATCGATCGTTCAGACTAGGGCTTGAACCACCGACCAACACGGCAGTCAATTCGAGTGAGTGAACAAAGCACCCACACCGAACCGCTTGGCTACCGACTGACCCGAGCGATAATTATGCCAAACATCTGACTTATTAATTTCCACCATTTCAAGAAAAAGGCGTTTGGAATTTTTTTTTCTGTATGTAAAGCTTTGATATGCACATGATTTCTTATTAAGCTTCATATCACTTTTATGTGAAGTTACTCTATCATTAAGAATTATAGATGTTGTTCCAATATAATTCAAGTTACAATTGTTACAAGGAATGTTATAAATCACATTTGACTTTTCTGTAGTATCCGTTTTATCTTTCAATTTAGTATTCAAATTCTTTATAGTTTTCATATTTTTTTGACATATTTTGATATTTTGTTCATTATGAAAAAGTTTTATGATATTTGAAGATACATTTCCAAGGTTAGGTATAGATTTATAAGAAATATTGACAGGTGAACTATCATTACATACATTTCTGTTAATTACATTGGAATTTGTATTACTGCCAGTATTGAATATTTCATTAAGAAGTTTTCTGGGATAAGAATTTTCGATTGATGTGTCTCTAAGAAGTCTGAGATTTTTTTACTTGAGTGAAGGGTGCACTAATTTTTATATTTTTCTTTTTCAAACAGAGTATTACATTAATTTCAGCAGATTTTTTAAGGAAGGAATAGTAATTGAAATATATTCCTGAATTAGTAGGTTTGACATACCAATCTGTAATCAACTAATTATCAGTTTTACGGATAACTCTTGTATCAAGAAAAGGAAGGGTCTGATTATCTTCTATTTCGATAGTGAAATGTAACTTTTTATCATATCTATTGACAACATCAAGAATTTCATTAGATTTGCTATTTGGAGCATGCTCCAATCACTACCTCCAGGTTATATTCTGATCAGCCTCGATGTGATTTCACTTTTTAGCAATATACCTACCTATGAATCTAGTGGAGAAAAGTATTATCAGAAGATGGAATGATATAAATAGAAAATGTTCAATAAACCAAAAAAAATGTATTGAAATAATTGGTTTCATCTTCAACTCAAGTTATTTCTCTTTCGAAGGTAAATACTATAAACAAATTCTTGGTACACCAATGGGAGCTACTATTTCTCCTATCATAGCTCTATACGTAATGGACGATCTTTTTGAAAACATACTTCCTAAAGTGAGTTTTAAAATTACTTTTATAACGAAATATGTTGATGATGTTATCTGTGCAATACCTTATGACAAATCTAATGAAATTCTTGATGTTGTCAATAGATATGAATAAAAGTTACAATTCACTATCAAAATTGAAAATAATCAGACCCTTCCTTTTCTTGATACAAGAGTTATCCGTGAAACTGATAATTCGTTGATTACAGATTGGTATGTCAAACCTACTAATTCAGAAAGATATATCAATTACTATTCCTTTCTTAAAAAATCTGCTGAAATTAATTCAATACTCTGTTTGAAAAAAAAAGAATAGAAAAATTAGTACACCCTTTCCTCAAGCAGAAAAATATCAGACTCCTTAGAGACATATTATTCGAAAATTCTTATCCCAGAAAACTTCCTAATAAAATAATTTTCAATACTGGCAGTAGTACAAATTCTGATGTAATTAACAGAAATGTATGTAATGATAGTTCATCTATCAATATTTCTTATAAATCTATACCTAACCTTGGAAATTCACCTTCAAATATCATAAAACTTTTTCATAATGAACAAAATATCAAAATATGCCAAAAAAATATTAAAACTATAAAGAATTTGAATACTATCTGAGATTTTTTGCTACTGGTGACAGTTTTAAAAGTTTATCTCACCTATGCAAAATGTCACCACAAACAGTATCCACCTGCGTTTTTGAAGTATGCAATGCATTATGCCAGGTTCTGCAGGATCAAATAAAAGTAAGTATCTACAATTATGTTTTCATATCCTTTTATTTGTATTATCAATAATCATAAAGTCATTCTTAACTGAAACTAATACGGTGATATAATCATAAAATCATTGTTAACTGAAACTATTACGGTGAGTATGCATAATTACAAAATCATTGTTAACTGAAACTAATACGGTGAAGATTGTGGAGTAGATACAAAACTGCTGCGTTCCTGTGGAGCTGTAGCTAACTTGGCTTCGATCTGGTACTCTGGCGATGGATAGTGATTTGCTGACAGTGTAGAAGGTGGTCGTGACAGGAAAATGGGGCATAACTGTGATCTGAAGATGGATGGGATTCATACGATTGTGAAGAAGAGTATGCTTGTGAAACTTGGTAGTCTGGATGTGCAAGAGGAGCTTGTCGAACCAAAGTATGAATTGGAGGTGCTGCAGCTACGGCAGAAAGTTGTGTGAAAGTAGTACAAGAAGTAACAAGAGTAACTTGGTAACTACTAGTTTTCCAACATTCATGTATACCTCTCAGAATAATGTTTAAAGATCATAAATAGATAAACTCAATACCACGGACAGCTTCGGCTTTGTGGAATTATTGTTAATTGTAGTTTCAACAAACTGCTCTATTTTTGTACATTGTTTATATTGTCACCAAGAGACTGCTAATGAACTTATTATTATTATTTTTTCACTGTAGTGTGCGCTAGTCAGGCCCCTATATATATTCGGGAGTGCGCGCCAGCATTATCAACCAATGACCACTCCCCACACCGTGGAGTAAGTGATCATTGGGTCCGAGAATCATGTGCCCTGATCAAGCGCAGTGAGCCAAGAATGACAGCCTTCTGCATATGTGCGGCTAAGATTTCTGCCTTAGTTCGGCAAGTGGGTATGATTTTAAGATTCGAGAGTAGAGAGGACATCATTCCACCAAGGACTCCAATAATCAGGACAACAGTCTTGACAAAGTGGTCTGGATGGAGTCTGCGGAGTTCGAAGAGAAAATTTCAATATTTTATCCGTTTTTCCTCCTCTTTCTGACGATATTTGTCTCGCCAGGAGCTGAAAACTCCACGACAAATATAGTTTTGCTCCGTTAGTAGAGAAGGACTACATCAGGTTTATCAGCTTGTATGAACCTGAGAGTAAGGAACGAATAGTTCCAAATAATTCGACACTTCTCGTTCCCCAAAACGGATTCAATATCCCCCGGAGCGTAGGGCAACACCGATGTCTCGTCAATACCGTAAGAGTGCCGTAGATGGTAATTTAGCAGCATTGTGTCGATGGATGTACCCATCACGCGACTGCAGTAGACTAAGGTGTTGAAGACGCCATCTTGGCAAGCCATGATGAACCCCTCAGTTTCCGACTTCAGCCCACTCGACCTGAGAAAAGCGAATGTCAGGCGCTTTGATAAGCCAAGGTCTCCAATGTTATTGAAGAAGACCCCATGCATTGGCTTATCCTTGTGTTTCCGCAGAAGTAAGGTGATCTCTGCGGCTTTTATCTGATCATTTTGCTGAACGAGTTCCAACTCGGTGACAGAGTTGTGCTCACCTCGTTCAGTGTCGACAACTAAACCAAGGGAAATGGTTCAATTCCTGCTCTCTCGTGGTCACGACCACGCAGAGAAAGAAATCCGAACTCCTGACGACTTTACAGGCCATATCCAGTACCATTATGTCAAGTAGACACTCCAAACAAAAGCTCAGAATAAAAGCTTCAGAGATTACCTCACTTCTGCTGAAACACAAGGATAAGCCAAAGCATGAGGTCTTCTTCAATAACATTGGAGACCTTGGCTTATCAAAGCGCCTGACGTTCGCTTTTCTCAGGTCGAGTGGGCTGAAGTCGGAAACTGCGGGTTTCATCATGGCTTGCCAGGATGGTGTCTCCAACATCTTAGTCCACCGCAGTCGCGTGATGGGTATAGAGGTTCCTGACACAAGGCGCCCGAGACCCTAATGCACTTGCTATTAGCATGTCCAGCATATGCGGTCTCGGCCTATATCCATCAACATAACAGCCCTACGAGTGCTATACTACCATCTACGGCACTCTTACGGTATGGACGAGACACTGGTGTTGCCTTAGGCTCCGGGGGATATTGAATCCGTTGTATGGAACGAGAAGTGCCGAATTCATTGGAACTATTCATTCCCCACTCTCAGGCTCATACAAGCTAATAAGCTTGATGTAGTCCTTCTTGACCACCAGAGCAAAACGATATTCGTCGTGGAGTGTTCAGCACCTGACGAGACGAATATCTTCAGAAAAGAAGAGGAAAACGGATAAAATATCGAGATTATCTCTTTGAACTCCGCAGACTCTATCCAGATCACTCTGTCAAGATGGTTGTTCTGATTATTGGAGTTCTTGATGAAATGATGCCTTCTCGAATGTATCGGAGGATATAGAGATGGTTTCCAATGAATAGTTGAAAATGACTTCGCCAATTCTGTCATTATCATCATGATATTCTTATGATTACCATTCAATTCATCTTCAAATAATCATTGATTGTTTTCAAAATAGTAAATTTTAGTTGTGTATCATTTTAAATGCAAGAACGGTGGGCCCCTTGAAGTTTGGGTAATGGGCGTTTATCCGGCTCGGCTTTCCTCCACCCAAAAAGTCGGACCTGTCTACACTCGAGGACTCGAACATGCGTTGGACTCTTTGTAGTCTGACGTTCGACTCATATTCGAAAGAGCCGGCAGAAGATGACGAAAATCTGAACTTATAAAGGGTTCCATATCTCAGATAATCTATAGAGCCTTTTCAAGTCCAAGGCCGTCCCTGTCGGTATGTGTTGCTTTCATCAAAGCTCCCAAAGTTGAAATAGTAAATGTAGTTTTCGAGCGCCCATTAACATAGTTTAATGAACATAAGGAAAAATTGTGGTGAATCAGAAAAGTTTTGACTCAACGTTTGAGCCTCCCAATAATATTTTTTATAGGGACAAAACACAAGCACTACAGGAAAATCCTTAAGACAGTTGTGAATCTCTTTGTAATGGAAACTGTGTGTCTTATACACAAACATAGGTCAAAATTTGAATATATTTCTTCGTGTCATAGCACTCGCCGAAAATCTAAAAATAATTTTCAATGACAATTGCCTTCTTCATCCCTAGTAACGGACTCCATTTTTTATAACGGTGTTAAAATGTATAACCACTTACCGTCTCATTTTAGAAATAGTCACGATAGTAGGTATGTAGGTAGGTCTAAAGTAAGTGGGTCTATTCGACCCTCCACCGCAATCCATAAGGGTTTATTGTGGCTCACACCTATTCACACTCGGACAAATAAACCCAGCTTCTTAACGAAGCCGATTAGTTTGAATGGTGAGTGGTCTTTCAGGTAAGATGGTGAGAGTACGGATCTGCCGAACTCAAAGAAACTGATTCGGTCCCCAGCGGGGCAGGCACAGAGTATATGCTCTGCAGTTTCATCATTTTCTAGACAGAGGCGACACACACTGTTTTCCGACAGTCCAAGTCTCTGCATGTGATGATTCAAATGACAGTAAGAAGGCCTGTTAGACATCGTAGTTCATTTCTACTGTCGTCCAACAACTGTTTGGAATCAAGCTTCGAAGGGTGAATAAACGCCTTGGAGTGAGCCAATCAAACAGCGGTGGCGAACGTATCACCAACAGCTACAACACAATTAGATCAGTGATACGTTCCTCAGTCAAAACCCTTGGGCTTAATGGGTTGAAAAAAATTGGCAACACCTAATATTTCTAATTCGAAGGGTGCTTCAATCAAAGCTTCTGAAGAAGTTATCAAGGAATTGTAGTCAGAAAATTCATCTGATAGAGCAGTGAACACAGTCTCCTTAAAAAGTCAGATTCAGAGTTTTGCCCAGGAGTTCCTTCGTTATCTTCTAGAAGGTTTACATGATGACGTTAATAGATTTATTGAGAAACCTGAACCGACCTTAACGGAGATTAACGAAAAATTGAGCGACAGCGAAAAAGCACAAAAGTCATGGCTGATTTATTTGAGTACATATAAGATTGTAGATAATTTCGTTGGTCAATTGAAATCCACGATGAAGTGCACACATTGTGAACAGTCATCTATAACCTTCGATCCTTTCTGGGATGTATCACTCCCCATACCAGAAAGAACTAACCAATTGAGTTTATCACAGTACTTGGATTTCTTCACAAGAGAGGAAACTTTGGATGGACATGAAAAACCGACGTGTTCAAGTTGCAAAGAAAGAAAAAATGCACAAAGTCCCTATCGATCCATAAGTTTCCCCATATTTCAGTTATTCATTTTAAAAGATTTTCTCTAACAGAAATATTTAGAGGCAAGTTGAATGTTGCCATCGAATTTCCACTAGATGGATTAGATATGAACAATTATGCAGCAGATAATGTGACTCCTTGTCGCTATAATCTATATGCACTTTCGAATCACAGTGGGTCTACCTACAGCGGACATTATACAGCATTCTGCAGACATCCTCATAATGACACGTGGAACGAATACAATGATTTACAAGTGTCACCAATTTCTACAAAATAGCTTGTGAGTGGAGATGCATACATCCTCTTTTATTAAAAGGAGGAAACGAGTTCACACCTTCGAGCGTTTTGTAAAGTTATTTTTGAACTGTTCATTTTAATGTCATGTATTATCTATTTTATTATTGAAAAAATATGTCAAAATATTCCTTACCATATACGTGGTTCACGATACCTCATCGAATGTTCAAATCGCCTTCATTGTTCCTCAAACAATTAGAATTTTTATGGCAGGTTCCCTTCAGATGCAGTCTTACGAACTCTTACGATTTCGTATCAGTAAAATTTTGTACGAAATCTCAACCAACGCTTTTTAATTCCTGTAAATCGTTCTGCAATGTGACGGAGCTCCATTATGTAGAAAATACTGATATTTTTTCAAAATGTTCTAAGGCAAAACTTCCAACAACTCAACTAGAGGCTCCGACAAGAATTTCAAATATGATTCCCCTATCAAAAATGTCTCAAAAAAGTGGGGACCTATAATCTTGGTGTCTAGCACACCAAACTAAACATTAACTCCAAATCTTTCTTGGACACTTGTAGCTCTGAAAGAAGGAATTTTCTGCTCGCCAGTGATAATGAATATTTCTGTTGAACCATTCGTTATTTTTGAACCTACCCTCATCACACCATGAAATTTTATTACAGATTTAATTATCCTGACGTTGTTATCTGAGTAGCCATCTATAAAATATGTTTCTCCTATTATGGTCCGTTAAAAATGGTGGGTTATTTCGACTTTGTGACGTTTAAATTTATCCCTCCCCAAAATTTTGATAGCACTTTGATGTGCTATGTGATATTTCTTTGTTTCTTTGTACAAATCCTGAATCGAATACATATCACTTCATCATTACTGAGAATGTCACTCTTCGTCGAGAGGCGAAAACAAATTTTTTTCAATGTCTTTAGATCTTTTATCCAGCACTAGTTTATCTTTGAACATCATGTCAGCTTTTCTTGAGGAATTCGCTGTTCTACATTATTAATTTGAATATGCAAACAAACAAGCTATATATATTTAGAATGAAAACATTTCTTCCAAGACTTACCCCAGTTTTTGTTTATCATAAATATTTAACATGCGTCCCATTCACTTCCTAACAATAATGAAGTCTGTTCGAAAATGTATTTCTCACATTTGGGAATGTTACAGAAGTAATTTCGTTGCAAACACCTCATTTTCTACACACGAGCCCTGGAATGGACTGTGATTCTATATCGTACACTCAATATATAACATATCTCCTCAAAAAATCTAGAGGTGACACATCAGGTCATCTAATGGGTAACTCTGAAAGACTACTTACGACTAGTTACCGGTTTTGATAACTGACAAATCTGTTTTCAACAGATAGTACGTTTCGGGATGATAAGGTACATCATCATAATGGAAAGCTGGTTCGAACGTTCCTATATGATAATTATCCAAACCAATATAATTATCCAAAACGTGTTATTTCAGGTTGGCCCGCTAGATCACCTTATATGATGCCCCACGACTGCTTGTGAAAATTCTTGGAATCTTATATTTACGTCACAAAACACCAGTCCATTTCAGAGTTCATGGATAAAATTGGTAGAGAAATATAATATTAATATATTTGTTGTTTGTTTGCAGATTTTTTCAATATATACTGCTTATTACTCAGAAAACGACTAGTCGATTTACAAAAATGAACCAATGTTGGCTGGTGAATTGAAATCTTTGTCAAACGATCTATTACAAAATCCTTCGTAGTATTGATCTGTTACAAAATCTTGGTAGCGAGTAATGCAACACTATCTTTTTTGTCTTTTTGGAAGTTATTCCGGCTTTAACTGTACCAAAATATTGCACGCTTTGATGGCATTTCGTTAGTTTTCTCTACATTGTATTCTGAACTCTTGTCCATTCCCCATTCGAGGTTACGGAAAAACCTGTAATTTATAGTTTGCCAGTTGACATATGCTAATTGAGTTACAAAAAGTTTGCGAAGATGGATTTCATTAAAAGCTTTAACTCAGATTATGTCTGGCTAAAGTTTTCACACTAGCTGTTCCTGGGATGCGCTTTTGTTCAGGTCGTAGACAGAAACCTGTAGTAGCATACTTTGAAAGATATAAAAAAATCACCTTTGGAACAGTGCAAACGATAAGCATGATGATTCTCTAACTAATACGTTTCCAAAGCATTTTACTGACCCTGGGGTGATAATCCATTAATTTAACTTTGACATTATAGCTTGTCTCTTCAATTTTCTCAAAGAACGTTTCTCATAAATAGTCATTGATAGTCCTCTTCAGATTTCTCGAAGACTGTTTACTACAAATAGCCATCGATAGTTCTGTCTCGGAAATCTTCACCACCAACGCTAGTGTTCCTATGTGATCCAAAATGTCTCCTATCCTGTTTCTAATATGCATTAACCTTTTGTTAGATACCAAATGTCAGCTGCTAATGTATATTCTTCTTGACAACAACATATTGTAAATCTGGTAAACATGTTTTGGCTAAACATGGGTTTGATGAAGGCTTACAACTTTCCATTCTGTTTATACCTACAATTGCTCTAATTGCTCTTTTTTGGAGTGAAAAAATAGTCTGTAAGTAGATAGAGTGTTCCGAATTTGATAATCCATATGGCATAACATTATGAAATTGTGAATGATATGTCATGATAGCCGCTTCCCTACCTAAATTAATTTTAACTTGTCTAATAGCATAAATGGCCTTAGATAACCTACTCGAAAGTTTGTCTGTGTGAGTTTTCCACGACAAGTTGCTGTCCAAGTAAATTCCTAAAGTCTTTAACGACTGAGCATCATTTCCTTGGTTCAAGAATATCATAGAAGCTGTTTTCGCTTTATTGATTTGTAATTTATTTGCGTTAAACCAATCATTAGCTGACTCAGTTATGTCCTGGATAACGGTGGTTTCCTCTCCTTGTCTCACCCTCGTATAAAATGTTGTGTCGTCGGCATATAAGACAGTCTTCATATTAATTGAAGAGGGCAAATCGTTTATATATATAAGAAACAGCAAGGGTCCAAGAATACTGCCTTGTGGTACTCCATATTCTATTGGGGATTGTTTACTGAATTTATTGTCATGGTACACAGATTGTGTTCGATTTGTCATATAAGATCGCATCAAATCAAGAGATATACCTCTGAGACCATAGTATTCCAGTTTTTCGAGTAAAATATTTTTTGAGACACAATCGAAAGCTTTACTCAGATCAACAAATACGGCCAAGGTTGATACTTTGTCTTCGAATCCCTCTCCTATGAAATTGGCTAGCTCAAAAACTGCCCCAGCAGTACTTTTCCGCTTTCTAAATCCAAACTGCGAACTCGTGAATAAGTTATTTTGTTCTAAAAACGAGGCTACTCGTATTGCAATTATTTTTTCAGCAATTCTACCCAAAATGGGGACCAATGCAATTGGTCTGTGGTTTGATATCGATGTTGTATCTCCTGATTTGAATATTGGTATCACTTTTGCGATTTTTAGTTTATCCAGAAATATTCCAGTTGTTAATATATTATTTATTATCTGACTTATTGGTTTTAGTAATGCATCTAGGTTTTCTTTATACATACACACTGAGTGGTTGTAGATGTCAGTTGAATTGGAATTTTTGAATGATTTTATTATATCAGTTATTTCTTCTTCTGTTGGAGGATAGATGAAAAGTGAATTTCCATTTACGGTAGTAGGGGATTTACCCAGATGTGTTGAGAAATGAGCTTTCGAAGGTGGAATTTCATTGATTATTTCATTTACAATATTCACAAAGTAATTGTTAAATTCTTCTGCAGATATCGTCGTAGTTATCTTTTTTTTAGGTTTCCTTCCTGTATTGGTGTTGATGTGCTCCCAGATAGCTTTTGGTCTATTAGACGACTCGCGAATATTATTCAGCGCCACTTGCTATTTCCTATTAATAAGTAGTTGTTCATACTCGGATTTCTTTAATTTGAATTGTTCTTTTAATTCTTTATTATTTGGTAATTTCAACTCTATTAAATGGTTTAAGTTGGTAATTTCTGTCTTGGCTTTTATAATGCTAACCGACTATAGCTTCTTTATTTTTCCCGTAATTATCACCCTTCACCTTGATTAACGGAAAGCTCATTTCGTGGTAATATTGAAAAATATTCAGAAATGTTTCAGTGCACTCATTGAAATCTGTTATTCCATCTAAAGCAACCCAATTTTCTGCAGAAAGGAAATTTTTAAATAATTGCTCATTTTCATCCTGGCCTTCAAAGGTGAAAAGGCACTTCCTGACTGCGCCACGCAAATTCGCGAGACTTCCTGGTCTCCAGAAAGTGAGAAGGCACTTCCTGGCTGCACCACCTAGATTCATCACGCAGATTCACAAGACCTCCTGGTCTTCAGAAGGTGAGAAGGCACTTCCTGGCTGCACCACCTAGATTCACCACGCAGATTTACAAGATCTCCTGCTCTTCAGAAGCTGAAGAGGCACTTCCTGGCTGTATTTCCTAGATTCACCACTCAGATTTATAAAACCGCCAGGTCTTGAGAAGGTGAGAAGGCACTTTCTAGCTGCATCACCTAGCTTCCTCAGAAGCTCTTGCTTTTGACCTGATGTTACCATAAATACCAAGAGTGACGCTAGGCTGAATTATGAATGCTCCGATGGGCTCAATTATCTTTGAAAGATAACAAAAGACAAAGATCATATCTGTGAAATCAACAGAAGACTCACTATACGAATATTAGTGGACCGCCTACAGAAACCTTCTTTGTCACTGATATTCGTGGACATATCAGTGTACATTATCTTTACCTTGTTTCAAAGTAAACATAATTTTGTTTAGTGTGTGGTCTGATTTTCTACAATTTCTCAATTTCTGTCATGAATCTTTCTCAGAAACATTTTCCAATTCAGTTGATTTTCGCCAGATATTATTTTCTCTCAAATGTTGTTGCGTTTTTTTCTTCCGTTTAATTATATTTTCAAATTCCACTCCGTTGAAGAGGCCATTAATTTCACCCTTCCGCATGACAGTTTATTTGTCTCCGCAACATTGAGTTTTAACTCAGATTTCGACTGTCACAGGCGTCCCTCCGTCTGCGAGTTTTTTCAAGTATTATTACAAGCACATTCTCTTGTAAATTGATCTTAGAACGAGTTTCTTGGCTGAAAAAAATGATTTCAGTATAACAGGGACGTGTATGTAAACTTTGGTACTAGATGGGCTCAAAAGTTTGTAGGATAACACACAGATGGCGCTTCTAGTATTTAATCCATATGATTTTCAGTTAACCCTAACCTTCAAAGTGGGTACCGCGCGAGCTCCCAATCGAACAAAAACAACAACGAATCAGTGATTCTGAGCAGTGTTTGAAGCTGTTGCATCATTAAATACCAGAGTTTATGCGTTGATATACAACAGTAGATGAAACATGGCTCCATCATATCACACCAGAATCGAAATGATCGTCATCTGAATCAATTAATCATTATTTTCTATTCTGTCCCCTTCGAACTAATCCCCCTTAGATATGATAAACTTGTGACAGTGTTTTTTCCAATCCTCGAAGCAGTTTTGATATGAATTTTTCAATATGTCTTTAAGCTCTCTCAGCGATTCGGTTTTTATGACCTCAATCGTCGTAAAACGCTGTTCTTTCATGAGTCTCTTCGACCTTGGGAACATAAAAAAGTTAGAGAGGGTCAAATCTGGTCGATACGGTGGCTGAGGTATTATCACGGTGTTGTTTTTAGCCAAAAAATTACGAACATTGACGAGTGAGTGCGGCAAAAGCCATGAATTGTTTTTCCACAATACCGGGAGTTTTTTTCGTGTTGCTTATCGCAAGCGGCACAAATCTTCAAGATGATACCTTCATCAAAACCTTGATATATGATCGAACATGTCCTGCTTTTTGGGTCTAGGGTCTCCCGGGCTCTTTCATTGAGACGATCGGACTTTGATTTCGATGTCATAACCATATACTCATGATTTGTCACCAGCTCTTTTAAGCAAATCTTGATCGCTGTTGACGTCATTGAATAATTCCTGAGCGATGCTCATGCGACGGTTTTTTTGGTCGAAATTCAGCAATTTTGGAACGTCCTTCGCTGCCACGGTTTAAAAAAAAAATGTGTTGCTGAAAAATGCGTTCGTGACGTAACAATCGTTTTTTGCAACTGAATCAGCCCACTTGCCAAAACGATAGACAACCTTGCACTTGTCCCTTCATAGAAAAAACTGATACAATAAAATACTTAGGGCTCCTAGTGGATCAGTGCCTTCGTTGGAATGATCATATTGACTATAAGGTGAAAAGCTCAGAAGTATAGTCAGTAGAGAAATGTTGCTTACTGTATATGATGCCCTGGCCGAATCCATTTTAAATAATATGGGGAGGAATATTCAAATCTTCCTTACGTAATTTAGAAATGATCCAAAACTCACTCATAAAAATTATGTTCAGAAAGAATAAATGCTACAATACTCAAGCATTATATGAAGAGAGTAGAATATATAGTGTAGTAAAACTGTTTACTTTCCGTTGTATATTATGGATAGCCAGTGATACGAGTATATAAAAACTGTATACTTTCCGTTGTATATTATGGACAGCCAGTATTACGAGTACATTTGTTCAGAATATATATAATACTCGCTTAGACACTTCTCAGATTGCAAAGGTTCCACGATGCCGACTCGCTTAGACACTTCTCAGATTGCAAAGGTTCCACGATGCCGACTCACTCAAAATCAAAAATTTATTACATATATTGGACCACAACTCTACAATTCTTTACCGCCGTCACTAAAATGTATCAGAAGTTATACTAAATTGAAAATAGAATTGAAAACTTTTATCAATCACAACTACCATAGATTGAAAACAATACTGGATAGTTAACTAATTCACAATACTGCAATCACTCAATACAATGTCACAAGCTGTTGTTTCTGTATCTTCCTTCGTATTTGATGCTCTTATTATGCTAAAAGATTGCTCATCATTTTGGTCGTCCTTCTAGGACTTCCTAGAACTAATTAGTAGGTTTATCTTAGTTTGCAAATGTATTGGATTCGTGGCTGTAACACAAGCTTGGTTTAGATAGCCACAATCGTTCATAGATGTAATTTATAGTTCTGTAAAATGAGCTGTAATGGTATATATTTTATTTTAATCTGAATTGAATGAATTTGATTTGAAATTTGGGTATTGATGTGCTGAGACGTCCAGCGCGAGCGGCGTCATTCACATCTTCTCGACCTTCTGTGAAAAGCTTGTATCACTCGTATAAACAGTTCTCTGACTCAGAGTACAATCAACGTATGCCACTGTCAACATTTCAAGTGCTTTTAACCCTTTCATTCCATTTTTCACACAACATTTGATGAAAATTCTTTGATTTTTTTTTTCGATAGCAACATGCTAAAAAGCTTAAACTGTGAACATATGTTAGAGACAAGTGTAACAGCATAAAAAAATCGCTAATCGAATACACCTAGGTAGCTCGCGAAATTTGAACAGAATGACTATCAATAATGGTATATTATGGTATATTATCAATAATGGTATATCTCACAAGCGAGAAATGTGGCTCATGAGATTGAAGTGAAGAATTGACCTACTCTAGCCGGTACTTTATTTTTTCTATGACTCAGGAATATTTCAAAATAAGAACTGCGACAAAGCTACTGTGATAGAGAAAAATGTCATGATATATTTTTTGAAAATGAATTTATCAATTTGTGAATGACCTTGAAGGTAGTGGGTTATGTATCTCCTCAACTATGTGTAACTCGTCGAAGGTATGACTTATGGATCATTGACTACTCACCCAACAAAACACTTTTCCCCACTTCCATATAGGGTTTCGTACATTATCGTTATTTTTGACTGTCATTGTTTCATCAATACCAAAGTCTAAAAGTCTTTTGCCCTTAATAAAACGTTTTTCCTTCCCTGTTATTTCAGAATGTGACCTTTTAATTGGAAAGTTTCAAAATGATATTCAGAGGTAAAAAAATATCAAATCATGTTAGTAATTTCCGCTGTAATATGATTTCAGCAGGACTCACTTCAGTTAGTAAAGTGAAATTGGAAAAAATGACATTCAGAAAATCTGATGATTCAACTGAAAGAAACATTTTCAATGAAAGCAAGGAAAAAATCTTGAAATACAACAGCTCGGAAAAGAACGATAATCTCAAAACTGAAATTGAAAATTCAGAAAGTATCTCGCGGAAAAAAATATAGCAGGAATAAATAAACTCCCAGCAGAAATTTCTGCAGAATTTATTCATTCAGAAATTGGGAAACGAATTGATGTGTACAAAGAGAATAAAGGTTTATCAAACTTGAAAGTTTGAAAATGGAAAAGTACCCTAGTCGCCATACATGAAGACTTACATCGAATCGAATTTAAAAAAAAACAGAAAATACAAAAGTTGCTTCATTGAAGGAAATAAACTAGTCGACGACGGATAAAAACTTTCTCTTGAAGCAGTTCTCAATTCTAAAAACGAGGAGAGCAGATCTCAATTAGGAAACTGGTTATATAAATTCAGTTTTTATTGCTGTCATCAATTTAAATCTAAGCAACATTGTTTGATTGCGGGCTTATTAATGTGAGGTCGCTTCTCAATGATTTTGATATATCACCTAAGAGATAATAATCTTTTTCATTCATCAACATAATAAAAATAAAATAGAAAAATCCAGAACAATAATTGAGTGTCGATGAAAAGGTGAGGTATCAGCCTAGGCTGCTTTACAAATCAACCTTGCAAAAAAAATCAGAGAAAACTATACAAGTAATATTTGAGAATAGCGTATTGTAGAATAAATCATATTTATTTAAATAATACTTTAATCCACTTATTTCAGAACAATTTATGTTAGTGTAATTATAGAGTATAAAGGTATGAAAATCAAATTGGAGTAGTTAGTTGTTACCATATCGTAAATAATTATCATATACAGATCCATCTTTAAAGCAAATCTAAAGTGACTGAAGTAAGATTTCCAATTTCTTCTTGAAATTATATGAAGAGAAGTTTCAAAACTCCTTGGGAAGAGTGTTATGAAATTTGGTTGATGAATATGAAAAAGAACGTTGGTACAGGGCACTAGAGTGTTTGGGAATGACTAGCATATTCTTTTTTCTTGTGTTCACCCTTCTGAGGTTTTTAAACATGATAAGTTTATTAAGGTGATACGTAGGTTTGCCAGATGTTGAAACTTTGTGCGTCAAAGTAAGTTAATGGAGTTTTCGGAAGTTATATAATTTGAGCCATCCTGTTTCTTTATATTTTATAGTAATACGATAAAATTTCCGTATTTCATGAGACAAACGCTAGCAGAAATTTCGAATTTTCTGTAATCTAGCTGCATCAGCCTATAGAAATGCTGGGTCATACAGGCAGTTTCTTTTATCATGTGGTAACATTGCTGTATTCTAAACCGTGACAGATACGAAGACGATTAAATCGGAAAAAAGGTAACTGTCATCGGAATCAATACAGTGGTCGAAGGAAATTTACGGGGACTCTCGCCCTTCTCGAGTTATACGGGGAAAACCAAAAATGCTGTTTTTCGTTTTTTTTTGAATGAAATTGTTATTTCCGAAAATATCAAAAACTATGACAATGTAATTAATGACAATGTAATAATAAATATTCGATAAAACGTTTCATGTCAACATGGCCACCATCAACTTCTTTCTTCAATAAGGACCTGTCTTTTTCATTACAGATATTGATAATGCGTCCAAGGGTATATCATATTTGATGTTTGATTAGCGTTTCATTTGGAATAACCACCATGATCAGTGACATTAATCAAACAGAAAAACAATTTATTTTATCATGAACTTTTGGGAAGAATGAAAGAAATACGGAAAATCAAAGCTACATGGCAATCTAAATTAAATGCTCGAATTGACAACCTCTTTGTTGAATGCACATAAGTTGTCGGTCCAGACAATTTCTGTGACCATTTTCTAGCATAATTGGTGTAATACTAATACATGCATCTCTTATTTTTTGTTTGAGATGGTCGATATCTGCACTTGGTGTTGAAAAAACTTCATCCTTTATGTATCCCCAGACAAAAAAATCTGAAGGAGTAAGATCTGGGGATCGAGCTGGCCAGTTAATTGGTCCATTGTTGCCAATCCATTTTTTTGGGAATATTGCATCTAAATGCTCCCTAACTATTGCTGCATTATGGAAAGGAGCGCCGTCCTGTTGAAAATATTGTATTTCATGGCGGATATTCAGTAGCAATTCATCTAAGTAGCGATCGAATTCATTGGATAGAAAATGAAGATACATTCCACTATTCAAATGATCATCTTGAAAGAAAGGGGCAAAGATGTTTGTTCCCAACCAACCAAACATTTATTCCGAACCTTTCTTGGAAATTGGTTTCCCTATGTGAATGTTCATTTGTATTACACCACCTATAATGGATCTTTCTGGTAATGCTAATATATATTTTGTTTTTCGGGACTAATATAAGCTTTTCATTTTGTATTATGTACTCATGTAACTGGGTCTCATGACCTGTTGAATGTATTTTCTCAATAAATGAATAAATGAAGATCTGAGCTCTGATTCTATTTGGTAAAGAGTGCTCAGTTTCAATTCAGAGTTTAAATTTGACAAAATCAGTTCTAAAGATTGTCAAACGAAACGCTATAAAAATCATCAAATGTGATAAACCCTTTGATTGTGAATTTATTGCTCAATCAATATCTGTAATAAAAAAGACAGGTCCGTATTTTAAAAAAAGTTGATGGTGGCCATATCGACACGAAACGTTTTATCGAATATTTATTATTGCATCGTCATAAATTCGAATACAATAACATTTTCTCTTTCCATTTTTTTATGTTCTCTGAAATAACTATTCAATTCGAAAAAAACTAAAAACAGAATTTTTGGTGTTCCCCCGTATAACTCGAGAAGGGCGAGAGTTCCCGTAAATTTTTTTCGGCCATTGTATTGTTCCCGATGACAGCTACCTTTTTTTTCCATGTAAACGTCTCCGTATCTGTTACGGTTTAGAACATAGCAATATTACTACATGATAGAAGAAACGACCTGTATATACTATCACAACAGGACAATTTAGAAATCACCAACAATTCGCATAACGTAAGTTTCATTTTAGTAAATAACAAATCACGATTAGGATACAGCTGTCTCAGAATAATGAACGAGATCCGTCAGAGGTAGCCGACGTGCTTGGTAAATCTTAGATCAACATCAAGCCACAGACCTAGGTTTTTCATTCCACTTCCAAAGGTCAACGGCATTTCTGCTAACCTAATCTGAAAACCTAGTGTTGGCATATAGATGGGAAGGAAGAGGTCCTTGCAGCACTTCAAAATTCACTGTTTGGGCATCTGATTTCAATGAACCAACTACTACCGACTCTCATCGTTCCGATAAGTAGTAACGAATAAGCGCACAAGCTTCCTGAGAAAAATCTAATATAGAAGTTTATCACATAAAACATTACGGTCAGTTGTATCAAACGCCTTACTATAGTCTAGTAGAATCAGGTAAACTAGTTAGCCTTTATCAATTGAAGTAAGAATGTCAATCGGTGATATTCAGTAAAGCTGTATTGGTGCTAAGAAAATTTCGGAAACTTTATTGAACCGAAGTTATTTTTTTCAACAAAATACCATATTCGATCATTTAGGATCATCAAAGACAGGTCCTTATTGAAGAAAGAAGTTGATGGTGGCCATGTTGACATGAAACGTTTTATCGAATATTTATTATTACATTGTCATTAATTACATTGTCATAGTTTTTGATATTTTCGGAAATAACAATTCCATTAAAAAAAAAACGAAAAACAGCATTTTCGGTTTTCCCCGTATAACTCGAGAAGGGCGAGAGTCCCCGTAAATTTTCTTCGACCACTGTATTGATTCCGATGACAGTTACCTTTTATCCGATTTAATCGTCTTCGTATCTTTCGTTCTTTGACATCTATGTGTAGAAGCTACTGTACATTAGTCTACAAAATATCGATATATTCTTCTTACCCTCATCTGAGATTAGGAAAGCAATATATAATGTACTACATAACTGATATAATGTTACATGGTATGTAATGCTAATATATATTTTGTTTTTCGGGACTAATATAAGCTTTTCATTTTGTATCATGTACTCCTGTAACTGGGTCTTATGACCTGTTGAATGTATTTTCTCAATAAATAAATAAATGAAGATCTGAGCTCTGATTCTATTTGGTATAGAGTGCTAAGTTTCAATTCAGAGTTTAAATTTGACAAAATCAGTTCTAAAGATTGTCGTACATAGATCTCAATCAACAAATTGTCCCTACCGATTTGAAACTTCCGATACCCTTTGAGTAATTTTTATCAGTAGAATAATAACTTCCTAATAGCTGTCTGGCCCGATATCTCAAAGAAGTTGATTGAATAAGATACTGAAACGTACCGTCATTATCTAGAGAAAAATTCGCCCCAGAAAGATGACCAATTTTACTTGCACTATCAAATCTTTTGGGTTCTATCAATGGTCTTTTCATATTCCGTTTATTACTTGAACTAACACTAGATATTTCAGAGTGAGAATCCTTATTCGAGATTTCTACTTTAGCCTTAAATCGATTGTATTTCCATGAATACTCATCAGCTCGGGAAATTTCGGCATCAACATCGTCAACGGGCATATCATCTTGCAACACCAAGTGACATAATTATCTATCCATTTCCGTCATGGTTTTCAATTTCAACTCCATAACTCTCAGGTTACACTGTAGATCGGTTGGCCTCTGCAGCAATTTCATATCATATCATATAATCGGTCGAACGAAGTTCGGTGAAAAGTAACAGCCTTCAGAATCTTCTCCATCGTTTTTTCACGGTCGCCAAAAAATGTAACACACAAGTACACCTACCCAGTGTTTTGATATGTAACAAGGGTTCTTGAGTGACTTGAAGGTTGTTGAAATATGTCAAATGTATAATTTTCGAAAGTTATGTAACGATCCTATTATAAAATCATTAGATAGAAACCAAACTTCTGAAACTAAAAACATTTTTTAGTAACCAGAAAATATAGTCTGGTCAACGCAGATCATCTTCCAAATGTTAAGGCGAGCTTGGTGAACTTTATTTTTCCTTAATTTTTTTCAAATAACTCACTGATTTGTGAAGATATATATTGTTCGATCTCAATAAAGGAGTTCAATGTGATTTCAAAGTCTCCATTAGTTCTTACTGGATCTTACAAGTTACTGTCTAATTGAACTCTTCAGTTGTTTATATCACCCAGTAACTTTTCCAGGTGAACTTTTCAGAAGATTCTCTATTGATTTAGCTTTGTTTATTTTTTAGATTGTATCAGGTGAAAAACAGTGAAATACACAAAATTATTATCTTCAAATCAGATATAAAATTATCGTTAATACAAACAACTCTTCAAAAAAATTGTAATTCAGAACAGGAGCATCAATAACCATCCCTCTGATGAAAAAGTGTAATTCAGAGTGCGTTTACGAGTATAGTATAAATGAAGTCAAAACCATGGCATGAAAAGTAAATAGTTACCGAACGTTGGCAGTGTGCTGATGACAGCACACTTGTCTCGTCATTCCATTTGGTTTCCAGAATATCGGCTGCGCATACACATCTTCACCGGCAGCAGGTAGTCGTATATCTTAATGAGGATCTAGAAGTGATTTTGAATTGGGGTGGAAGTAACCAGGTTCAATTCAATGCCACAAAAACCCAGGCATCGGTTTTCTCCAAAAAGATAAATATCTCCATACCGGATATAATAATCTCAGGACAGACAATTCCGCTTCCTGCTTCGATAAGTTTCTTAAAATGGATACCAATATGTCTTGGCACAATCCTGCTGCTGGAATTGCAAAATCTGCTTCTGAAAAGCTTGGAACACTGTTCTGAACCAGAAAACTGTACACATCTCAGCAACTTTCGATGCTTTATAAAGCTCAGATCAAACCTTTTTTGGAGTATTGTTCTCTTGTATGGAGCTCCGCCCTAAGCATACCCTGAAACTACTGGATTTCATCCAGAAAAAAACCATCCTGATTGGAGACGCAAACATCACTTGCAACCTTGATAGTCTGGAACATCCGAAGTCTTCTATAGATATTTTGACTGGAAGTGTTCAAGTGACCTGGCACATTTGATTTAACCAAGAGCGGTACATATCACAAATACGCCACGGACTGTGGCTGCTCATCATTTTAAGGTTCAACTCAGTACATCTTGAATTTCACTGTTTAAGAACTCTTTCATTTAGAGAAGTGCGTTTATATGGATTAAATTTTTATGTGGATTTAATCTCCAACGCCTTAAGAATTTTCCTGTAGTACTTGTGTTTAGTATATTCCATTCACTTTTCGAATTGACTTCGTAAAGACTATAACTCACTGTATTTTGTGACAAACGTTGGTGAACCCACCAGTAACATCGCTCGTTTTTTTGAACGAATAGACTTGTAAGTAACTTACAGAACAAATAATAATTTGAGCAAATTCATTGAAAACAATGAAGACAAAAACTTCGGTGTCGGAGAGATCAGAAGTGTATAAGCTGACTTGTGCTTCTTGCCCAAATCTTCATATTGGCCAAACGAGAAGAACCTTCTACCAAAAAATGAAAGAACATAAGAGTAGTATGACGACTAATTATATATTCGCAAACAAACCATCTCTAACTAGATGGGTGTGAGTTTAACCACGACTATGATGTATTACATTCAGAAGAGA
Source organism: Leptinotarsa decemlineata (assembly GCF_000500325.1). Lineage (NCBI taxonomy): Eukaryota > Metazoa > Arthropoda > Insecta > Coleoptera > Chrysomelidae > Leptinotarsa > Leptinotarsa decemlineata. Next base: position 46,699 of record NW_019291995.1, read on the forward strand.
AAGGTTTCAAACTCAATCTTTTGAAATGTTCACATATTCATAGTTTCAAGAAATCTGAAAATTTACTGAAAGAACAGATATAACTGAACCCTTCTCCTACGCTGAAACTGTTTTATAATATGGAAATGAGTGTTAAAAGATAAAACTGCATCGCAATATATTCAGCATCACCAATTCCGAAAGCCATCTCCAATTCAATGCATTCAGTTGATAGGTTGTTATGTTTCAGATTCTCTCCATGTTTCTCATTAATCATCGATGACATAGTATCACTAGGAAATCCCTGTAGCAAACTCTGAGATTAATCTCATTCCAAAGTATTTCGTACACGCGCAGTTCAACGCTTTGATCATGTTGTTTCATTGGGGATTTAAATTAATGCTCTTATAGATTCAACAGCTCTTCATTTTCAATTGTCGATCTGTAAAGCTGATTCCAGAAGCTTGAAACCTCCTGGTCGCTAACCTGATTTTTCAAAATGATTCACTCAATCACAACCTTTCTTCATCACACGAGTTGAATTGTTTTCAATTCAGCAAGTTACACTTCTGAGATATCAATTTGAATTGCATGGTGTAAAGGTCAGTTATGATTGGCATAAAATGCTTGAGGAAATTAAAGTATTTATTTGATGAGGATTAAAATCTTATGCGTTTAAGAAGCCTTCCAATTACAATACGATTATGTGATCATTATTTCAAGCATTAGCTTATACAGACCGAGAAAGTCAAATATCCCTTTCTGAACACCCCAGAAAAATTCCTATAAATATGGTTTGATTACTGTTACAATGACAAAAAATCATTATTTTCAAATCAGGTATGTAATGAACAACTCTTCAAAAACATTTGTAATCCAAAACAGGGGCGTCAGTAACGTTTCCTCAGATAAAAAAGTGGAAACCAGAGAGCCTTTGTGGGCAGAGTTTTAATAAATGACAAATTTGCATCGCATTATATTCAGTAATACCGATTTCGAAATCAATCTCCATTTTAATGAATTCAACTAACGATCCTATGTTTCAAATTTTCTTTATGTTGCGACCTTTCAATCAGTGCTCTTTTGCCAACGTAACACGAGTCGATTGATTCCGTCAGCATGAGAATTGTTTGCTCGGAATTCGATGAAGTCGACGAAGGCCGTTCTTACCTGGTCCTGATCGGTGAAAGTTCTACCACTGACAAAGTTATCAAATTGCCTGAGAAGATGGTAGTCGGTTGGCGGGAGGACTCGTGAGTATGGTAGGTGAGGCAGAACTTCGACGCTCATTTCGTTCAATTTTTGGGCGGTAATTTGTGAAACGTTCAGACAGGCGTTGTCGTGGAGCAGGATCAAACCTCTCCTGTTCAGTGCCGGCTGCTGCTGATGAAATTTTTGGTACATTCCATCGATTTCCAAACNATTGCGTTTCTGGAGTTTTCGATGATTTTCTATTGGATTCATTGCAGATTTTTCGAGGAATTTCTTGGATTAAAAATTTTTGGTTCTTTTTAGGACCCGCTAGAGATTTGTAGGTGCATTGAGGATTGCAATTATTTGTGGATTGTTTAACCATACTTATGTCTGTCCAGGTTCTTGTTTGGCACCAAAATCCTAAGCAGGAAGACTACTAAAGGTCCCTACTAAAGTTGCCCAGACTCACGCGCCAGGCTAACCTTGCGGTGTTAACTGGCCTAGGTGTATCGAGATTAAACTTGGGGGGATCAAGCCATCATCAGATCAGTCCTTTCGGGCTATCGACTCAACGTAACCGTTGGGACCTTTCCAGGACATCGAAACCTTTCATCCACATACTGCAAACGGCCCTCATCTTAGGGTGCAGTTCACCAGTTAGGCTCCGTGTTCCTTAAAAGAATTAGCTCAGTTCACCCTGTAGGCCTTGGTTAGGAAATTAATTTCGCGATCCAAGGGTGAACTCAAAGTGTTACCTTTCCGTGAATCCTCCCCTCTGCCTCTCTCAAAGTCAGAGTCATAATTAGGGATTTTTGAAAAAATCGAAAATGCAGACTAGGGCAAGACAAGCGCGAGCGCCACTTGCAATGGATAGGACAGTGCCAAACCACGGGGTCAACCCTTTAGACCAACCTATCCTTAACTCAGACAATTTTAGCCGCCCTAGTGCGACTTCTACCGAGCGACGCGGAACCCCACTGGAATCTGTGTTCACCGGACACAGTATTCCACGAACTCCAGCAGAGATGGCTAGTCTGAGACCGTCTCTCGCTCAACGTATTCTTTTCGACGACGAAGACATTAGCAACTCTTCCGTGGTCGCACTTTCGACTCAATTGCAGGTCGAGTAGTTAGAAACAGCGAACTGCCACAAAGGACTATGTCCTCAAATCGCAGTAATAAATCGGCTTATCAATCTTTACTAAACCGCATTAGGGAATTTAACACTCCCCAGAACCAAAGCAACAGCATTTTCCAGGAGGAAAATGAGACAAGTTTCCAGGAGGAAAACAACGCCAGGGAACGTCAGGAGATGTTGCTCGACACTCATACTCGACATCAGATACAAAGGCTGGACACCAGGACCCAAAGCGCGCCCCAATTAGGACTCCGCGCAAGGTTAACTTCGACGAGAAAAACCCCTATGCTGAGATCGGCCGCCAAACCAGCTAGCCGTCCAAACACGTATGCGGGACAACCGGCAGGAGGGGAGGAATCCCTCCGAAAGCGACGATTCTGCCTGAAGGAAAAAATATTTTCAACATTCCGGAGATGTCGCCCACTTATGTGGCAACACCAAGACCTACAGTTCACAGGGTGTACAGCCACCCTGGGCCATTAACAAATTGCGGAGTAGCAAAGCCATTGTCGATCTCGACAAAGAGTTCATGAAGATATGGAAACAGATAGGAATTTCGAAACATGAGATATTTCGAAAATAAAGAGAGAAATTACGACGAATCGCCGGCGGGTTTTAAACGTGAAAATGAGATGGATGATGCACTGGAATGCAAAGAGGAGAAGGACGTCCGACGCCAGGCGTCGAGATGCCTGGCGTCGAGATGCCTTAGCGGTTATTGGGAGGAGTAGGATGTGTTGCGCGCAGGAGCGCCTCACATCTTGTACGAGCCAGGAACTGGTGCCCTAGCGGAAGAGCTAGGGGGTGTGGGTAGGCCAGGGGGTCAGCCTGAAGCCGAGAGAAGCTTGGGGTGGCTTCATGGCGGGGCCAGTCTTTCAACAAGGATGCATTCCCGAACCCAGAGCGAATTCAGGCATATCTACCTCCCGTCGGGCCCAGACAGCAGCAGAGTTCCGAAATCCCTGGGACTCAGTTCTGGGAGGCCAGCTGGCCGCCTCGACTCAACGGCGTGAATATGGTGATCGACGGGGTCGGCGATGCCTAACACGCCCCCGCAACGAAACCTATTTACCCCATAGGAGGACAAACTTCTCCAGTTGTCGTAGATGATCCATTTTCCACCACACGTGACGATCCGATCTTTTAGGTTGCACAGAAGCAAAGAAGAATAGACCTCGAAACGTGACCATTTCTGTCGATCGTTCAAAGTTTGGGGTACCTGCTTTTCGACTTTTCCAATACGTTTTGATCCATCAAAAACCATATGGGAACTGATGCCCAGTTCATCCACCATCGCAGGCACCCATTGTGGTGGGTCAGGGTCCTCAAATCCCCATTCTGGATTACTGTCGGTCGACCACTTCCGGGCTCATTTTTGAGGCCAAAATCTCCGGAAAGAAATTTCGCAAACCAACATCGAACAGTGACTACATTAACACTTATTAGGAAATTGATGTGTTTGGGAACCGTTCAGGAAGAAACCAGTTCCTGGACCTTTTTTTACGAGAAAGTAGCATTCTCTCGGCCTAGTCCGGTGAAGGTACGTACCTCCCGGACTAGGCCGGGAAGAATCACATCGTTGTTGTCATTGTAAATATGAAAATATCGGTACCATACCTACCAATATTTGAAGTATGAAGTATGGAGTTGAATTCTTAGGAACAATTGTCGATCTGTAAAGCTGATTTCGGGAGCTTGATACCTCCTGATCGCTAACCTGATTTTTCATAATGATTCACTACGTAAAGAAACTCAATCACAACCTTTCTTCATCACACGAGTTGAATTGGTTTTAATTCAGCAGTAACTCCTGAGACATCAATTTGAATTACATGTAATCCTAGCCACTTCCTCAAAGATTATTGCATTTATTAATAGAAATAATAATGGTTATAGAGAAACAAAATCAGAAGTCTTCAACAGCTTGCAAATCAACAAATTCATTAGGGAAGGAAATAATGAAATGGCTAATGCTAGAGGTAGTTTTAACAAAGTTTCACGATTATGAGGTGAAAAAGTATCAACTTAATTTGCTTTATTTTCAGGTAGCAACAATTATTGGGTTAGCCTGTAGACGGGAGTAACTAATAAAAAAATCAAGTTGATCTGATAAACGACAAGTGAAAATATCTGTGTGAAAATATCTTATTTCAAAACACATATCAAGAGAACTTTTGTTGTGTTGGGTAAAAAACCCGTTGTTGTAAAGGCAATATTTATATTTACAATCACCCCATACTCAATATAACAGATTATTCATGAACTACGAAAAAGGAAAATGTTTCATCCAGCCTGTTGGTATCCACAGTTTTGGAAATCTCAATTCGAGCATTGCAGAATTCTTAAATTTACCCAATCCTAAAAATTACACAGGCCATTGCATTCGTCGAACTTCTGCGAAGTTATTTGCTGATAACGGTGGCTGGAAGTCTACCAATGTCGCTGAATAATATATAGACAACTAGTTGTTACCCGCGGCTTCGGCCGCGCAGATTTTGATTTGTCACATTAAGTTTCGTGATAGACCATTTGATAAAATAGTTTCAATATTTTTTTGTCAACCCAAAACTTCAGGTTTCCAACTTCAAAACTGACGAAATTCAATACAATCTTTGAACCCCTTGGGAGTGGAAATTCCTGATATCCTTTCTTGATGCCTATTTACGGCATATTTCAAGATTCTAGGTTCAGTAGCTTCGGCTCTACGTTGATATAAGAGCGGGCAAGAGCTATCAATTTATATTTTAACTTTAAAAATACAGTAACTGAATAAATATGCCAACTGCACTAAGTAATCAATAGCTTCGTGAATCGATTATGTTACCTACAAAGAAATTCGCAAAAATAACACAACCGTCAACGACATCTGCCATCAAGCGTCTGCCCGCGTTCGGGTCACGTTCTTGGCGATAATGCTTCATTGATTGAGCTTAGACTGTTCCTCTACCCCCGCGCATCGTCACCCGTCGTCTTACAGTAGACGCGACGCGTAAAGGCTTACTTATCGTGATAACTTGTAAACGATTCGTTCAAATTACTTAGAGTGGAAGACAAAGTTCAACTATATCAAATACTTATAACGACAATTGTATCAATTTCTATAAGAATTTGACAGATATTCTGAAATGTGCATTATAATCAATTGAATTTATGGCTCAGTATTTTGCATATAGTGGCTACCACATAAGAGGTAGGTATATGCTATCGCGGACTTTTATTCAGAACTATTTGGGATAAACAATCTTACGGCACATTATCTGTATGTAACTCCAACGGTATAGGTAGCGCACGCCAAGATAGCTCTCAGGGAGCAAGAATTTTTCCGAACTACTTAACACTTTTTGTTAAAACATAACAAAAATTACACAAAACCTTCGTAAATTGTAGCCTATGTGTTATTTTGACGTATAAGCTGTATTTATGTGAAGTTTCATCTGAATCCGTTCAATCATTTAGACGTGAAAGAGCCACAAACAAACAAACATACCTACATACATACATTCATACATCCATCCTCACAAACTTTCACATTTATATCAGTTTGAAATAGAAATAATTGAATATAGATATAGATTCACTCACTAACAAAATTGCACTCACTAACAAAATTATATCAGATGAAAACCATCAATGTGGGATTTAAATATACCAAGTACTTCAAACAAATCAAATCCCTTCAATATAATTAATAGTTCAAAACATTATATTGATATAAATATAATGAAGAATTAGAATGTTTCTGTTGGAACCTATCTTCCGTTCGAATTTCAATATTCAATACAAATAAGTATTAAAATATCTGAATTTTTTTACAGACGAATGTAATGAATGAATGTGTCTCAAAGATCCATTATTCTACACGGTTCCCGAAAAAATAGGGTAAGCATCATGTCCGAAAACATTATTTTCCGGACTTGTCACATGAATTACCATACTGTTTTTTTGACCTTTCGCTAGTTAAGTTATCGTTTGTGAATTTTTACATAATTGTTGTGAAGGATAATAATAGCAATACATAATGCTTTATCCATTAATTTATAAATTTGAAGTAAATCGTAATATCAAAGTGAATGAAAAAACAATGTAAAGGAAATAAACCAAACTTGCAATCAGGATACTTTTGAGTGTCATTCAACAACTGTTCTTACCACAGGGTACCTTTAACCTAGATGATAGAAACACATGGTTTCTCTCCGTAAAATATGTATATATCGAGTCTTATTAGGATATCTGTTTGATGTGAATGAATATGGAATAAATTTCGTCCCATTTATTAAAGAAATCATCAAAATCGGGTCTTGAATAAAGAAGTTGTTCAAGATCACAATTTGTTGATATTTCAAGGTAGCCTATTTTTGCACCTGGTTGTATATTTATGAATAATTTCGTGAACATCTGATTATGAATGTAATTGTTTAGAACTATTTTGGTCTATCTGCAGACGCCTCACAAAACATATCATCTGACGGATATTGTTTACTGAGGCACTTCTTTGATGAATAGTCAAATGGTGTACTCTGCCTGTACCTTTTTGAATATGAACCAATTTCCACGTTAGCTTTAGTGATTTCTCTAATGTCTGATGCATCCGATCACAGAACTCGCTTCTTGTTATTTTATTGTTTGTTGGTGGAATTTTTGAAAACGTGCTTATCATCCGTATCAGTGAAGGAATCGAAAAATACATGACACATAAAGCTGCGGTATAGAAGTCCGTTATATCTCGAAGTGGAGTGTAGTAGATTTACGATGCAGAACAACTCCAAGTCGTCTCCACAATTTAATATCACCCCCAGATGTTAGAAAGGTAATAACATCAACCAGTAGATGTTTCGAACCTATATAAGTTCATCATCAGCTAATTATTTAGAAATTCTTTAATAAAGAAAGAAAAACATACCAATAGTTAATACAATGAAGTATATAACTACTTACATGGAGAAGAAAATGTTTATAATGGAGAGAAGAAAATTATCACACGTTACCAATGAATAATTGGTCACAATGACATGTTAGTAGTAAAAAAAAATCATATTTAGTAATATGAAAGAAATTTATAATATCCTAGCTATAATTTACTGAAGTATGGGAGGCTTACAGTCTTTATACCCACTAATTAACATCAAAATCAAAAAAACCCACATGAAAACGAATTCTAATGGAAGATATCCGAACTAAATTGGATCAAAAAGAAGAATCAACTGTCAAAAATATATGAAGAAATAAAGTCGAGATGACACGAAACAGTGACAAGAGACCTGCAAACACACAAGGACCACTGCATACATATCAACCCGTGTTCTGAGCAAATAGATCACATACCATCTATACATGCCATCTTGTTACAATAATTTGTAAAAGTAATCCTATGAGTTGAACTGTAAGATAAATAAGGTCGGAATAACAATTGTTCCGATCAGCACCAATCTATTGCCCATACAAGGAATGAAGAAAAGGTGTCAAACAACTGGAGCAGACCACCAAACAACTCTACAACCATACTTTTCATTAGAATTCGTTTTCATGTGGGGTTTATTACACGCTTTATATTAGTTTCACCTGTATGTATGTATGTCTGTTTGTAACTCCCAAGCGCAGGATCTGTATTTGATAGATGACGCTGTACATAACCTCCTTGATATATCGCCATTATTGCTTGATCTATTCGCAGGCAGATGGCAGATGGCAGATGGCGACATTATTGCTTGATCTATTCGCGGGCAGATGGCGCTGTTCGTAACCTCCTTGATATATCGACATTATTTCTTCATCTATTCGCGGGCAGATGGCGCTGTATGTAACCTCCTTGATATATCGACATTATTTCTTCATCTATTCGCGGGCAGATGGTACTGTGAATAACCTCCTTGATATGATATATCGACATTATTGCTTGATCTATTCGCGGGCAGATGGCGCTGTACGTAACCTCCTTGATATATCGACATTATTGCTTGATCTATCCGCAGGCAGATGGCGCCTTCTGTCCGCCCTCTGTTGGAGATTATTACTAAATATAAAAATTTTCATTACTATTAACATGTCATTATGACTTTTTATTCATTAGTAACATGTAATTATTTTCTTTTCTCCATTATAAAAATTGTCTTCTTCATGTAAGTAATTTTATACTTCATCGTATTAAGTATTGTTTTGTTGTTCTCTTTTTATTGTAGAATTTTTCAATAATTAGCTGATGATGAACCTATATAGGTTCGAAACATGTACTGATTGATAGTTTTACGGTTTTAACATCTGACGATGATATTAAATTAAAGAGTTGACTTTGAGTTTTTCTGAATTATAAATACATGACACATGGTGATTTGATATCAAAAAATATTTTGTTCAACGATTTTATAGATCAACTTTTGGGAAACAGTGTTGACCATATGATATCGTAACACTTGCGAAAGATCCATCCTAATGAGCCAATGAGAAGACTAGTTTCAGTTACAAATTTTCTATAAATGAAAGTAAATATTCGCTCAACAATTGAAATAATAAGCGTTCAGTGGACTCTGAAATATAATTTCAACCATATTTCCACCAAATTATCAATATTTAATAAGGTATATTTGAACATGTTTTCAATCAAGTAACCAATAACTGCAGCATTATATTAACGAACTAATATTCTCATTGATATAATACAAAGTTATTTCAATGTAATAGAATCCACTCAACATATAATGTGTGTTATATTTAATCAGCCTTATATTGCCTAAAAATTCTGAAAACACGATGAAAGCAATTTTGGTGCTAAATACTACGTGCTCATAAATCCTTGAAAATTTAATGTAGTATCATATCAGAACTCCATTATACAGAGTTCAGCCTCCGAAATTGATAAAGAATATCACGTGAGTTTCCTGACACACTTTCTTTAAGGTTTCGTGAAGGCAATCTGTTTAATCTCGAATTTGGCGTGTTTTGTATTTCTCTCCTACTGCTTTGACATGAAATTTCAATGAAATGTTTCATGTTTCTGTGAGTCTTTGAAATTATGATGGCAGACCACACTTCTTCATCCTATCGCTAGTGTTATGTATTCACTACGTTTTTCTATTGAGTAAGTCTCGATAAGTAAATAACTCAGAGTGAATTACTTTCCAACTAACTTTTGAATTTTTTTAATTGACCTGTCTTACAAGAAAAGCGTTTTTCCTTCTTTTTGAGAGATTGCTCACGCTCAGCCTATTTCCAAAAAAAAAGAAAAATGTTTGAAATAACTATGGACCAGTCGCTTTGCCATCAGTGATATCAAAAATCATGGATAAAGCTGTAAACCACCATATCCTCAAATATCTGAAAGGCTTCAACATTTCGAGAGATCATCAATATGGCTTACGGAATAAAGATCAACAAGGGACCTTCTATCGTGTGTCACCCATATTTGGAATTACGTAATCGAGAAATATGGAGAGTCAAGAGCTGTTGCGCTTGATATTTCTAAGGCCTTCGACCGTATGTGGTATGAAAGTTTGCTGGTCAAACTTCGATACTATGGTCCGTCGGATCATTTTGGTTTATGGCTCTTCAGCTTCCTGAAAGAACGTTCCCTGCAAGTGGCCGTCGATGGATATCTCTCGAGTACTTTCGCTGGTGTTCTCAAGAGATCCACATTGTCTTCAACACTCGTTCTATTGTATATCAACAACTCATTGGAAGAAAACAAGAATCCAATATAATGCACACTAACCTCATCATTCCATTTTGATTCCAGAACATCGGCTGCGGATGCACATCTTCACCGGCATCTTCATCTTGATGAGGATCTAGGAGTAATTCAATTCAACGCCACGAATACCCAGGCATCGGCTTTGTCTAAAACGTTTCAGAACCGAATATATTACAGAGCCCGTACATGAGCCACATTTAGTGGTCGGATCGACCACACAATTGCAGTCGCGTTCCAGCGAACTCAAGCCGCCAATAAGAAGTACTGTACTACACGTACACATGCATTCAGACAAGTCAAAATTGGCACTAAGCTCTGACACCACAAAATATAGATGTGAGTTGCCTCAACTGCAAGTGAGGTTTATATGGCCGCAAGTCGACCATAAAAATGTGGTTGGGTCAACCGCGAAGTGCAGTCAACGTGGCCACAATGTTGTGGTTGCCTCAACTGCAAATATGTGGTCCGTGTACGGCCGGATTTAGAGAGCCCGTACACGAGCCACATTTTGCGGTCGGTCCTACCACACAATTGCAGTCGCGTTTCAGCGAACTCAAGCTGCCCATAAGAAATACTGTACTACACGTACATGGACGTACACAAAAGTCAAAACGGGCGTCTGCAGTCAACTTGCTGCTGATCTCCACCGAGATGTTATCGCGCCATCTGCCGTACACTAACCACAAACTTGCAGTCGTACCCAACCGCGTACACCGTCCTGTACTTTTTCTCATATTGGTCTCACAGTGCTCAATTTTTTATTTCAAAATTCTAATTAATTCATCAAGAGAACTAATGGACATTCTGAAGTGATTGAAACATTTTTTTTCGTCTTGCCGGAGTTTACCGGTTGTTGCTTGTATGTTATTTCATTGTAATTTCAGTTTTTTACTCAATAAAATTGTTTTTCCTGCTAATCTTTTCAATTTCTCCACATACTCTTTCAGGGATTTCAAATCAATTTATATCATATTAGACCCATATTTCGAATAACGTAATCGAGAAACATGGAGAGTCAAGAGCTGTTGCCCTTGATATTTCTGAGGCCTTTGAACGCTGGTGTTCTCAAGGGATCCACATTGTCTTCAACACTCGTTCTATCGTATATCAACAACTCATTGGAAGAAAACAAGAATCCAATATAATGCACACTAACCTCATCATTCCATTTTGATTCCAGAACATCGGCTGGGGATGCACATCTTCACCGGCAGCAGAAGGTTGCATATCTTGATGAGGATCTAGGGGTATTTCAATTCAACGACACGAATACCCAGGCATCGGTTTTCTCTAAAATGTTTCAGAATCGAATATGTCAGAGAGCCCGTACACGAGCCTCATTTAGTGGTCGGATCGACCACACAATTGCAGTCGCGTTCCAGCGAACTCAAGCAGCCCATAAGAAATACTGTACTACACGTACACGGGCGTTCAGAAAAGTCAAAACGGGCGTCTGCAGTCAACTAGCTTTTGATATCTGCCGAGTGTTCATCGCGACATCCGCCGTACACTAACCACAAACTTGCAGTCGTACCCAAATTCATCACATACCTAGATCTCTAATTACTCGCCTCAACGTTATAGCAAGTCTTTCTTCAGCTGGAATACTTTTTCTCAAATTGGTCTCACAGCGTTCAATTTTTGATTTTTTCATAATTTTAATTAATTCATCAAAAGAACTAATAGACATTCTGAAGTAATTGAAAAAATTTTTTTCGTCTTGCCGGAGTTTACCGAATAAAATGTAAAAATGTCCTTCCTGTTGTCGCGTAACTAGAAGTGGATGTACCCAAAGCGATCGTACCTTCCTACGTCTTCTCATTCTCCTCAAAATAAGAAGTAGTAGTGCTTCTTCTTCGAAGANCCTACACCATCGTTGAAAGAGTTTTCAGAGTGGTTACAAGAAGAATCTTCAGCAGCTTGTTTGTTATGTAAACCTTCTATTTCACATTCCCCATCAACAGTCCCGTATATGGACAAGAAAAATAAAACAAACGTTTTCATTAGATTAGATGAAACAACTGTTTCATAATTGGGGTTGCTCTAGAAAGTTTCAGATGTGATGAAAATTCTCCCTTCTCCATGCATGTATTAACTAGGTGTGCGAGTGGTGTGCTTAGGATTTCCGGTATGAGTTTGATTATTTTGGAGCTTATGTTATATGCATCCGTAGTTGAACTATTTTTAAGTGTTTTTATTCACACTTGTTATTTCTTTTTCATTTGTGGGACTCAAGAATACTGAATCTTTCACAGTTATTTTAACGAGATCATCCCCAGATTCATCCGTGAGAGGTATTTTTTTAATGATGTTATCGATCATTGTGGAGTTGAATTGACAGAAATCATTTGCAGTAAGGCAGGTATCGTGGTTGTTACTTTTACCTGACTTACCCTGTAATTCCAAACTGTTTTTGCCGGGTTCTTACTGTTTGTGAAAACGTTATCATACATACTCCTTTTTGCTTTCTTCACATTTTCTATATATTTTTTTTGGTTTGATACATACGTTTTATTTCGGAGTCTCCTGTGTTTATGTATTGGCGTTTTATTCGTCTTACATCCTCCCTCATAACTTTCAGTTCCTCAGCAGAATTGCAAAGACTGCTTCTCAAAAGCTTGGAACACTGATCTAAACCACAAAACAAACAACTTTTGATGCTTTGTGAAACTCAGATCAGACCTTCTTTGGAGTATTTTTCTCATTTTTGGAGCTCCACCCCTAACCATACCCTGAAGCTGCTGGATTCCATACAGAAAAAATTCATCCACCTGATTGGAGACGCAAACATCACTTGCAACCTTGTTAGTCTGGAAAATCGAAGAAAAGTTGAAGATTTTTTTCTCTTTCATATTTATAATCTTTCACGGGAGGTGTTCAAGTGACTTGGCACATTTGACTCCATCAAAAGCGGTACATTCAGAAATACACAACGGACTGTAGCTGAGCATCGTTATGAGGTTCAACTCAGATACATATTGAAAAATAAATAATAAAAATTGCAACAACCAAATTTCCGAGATAACACCAACACAAAACGACATGAAATATGTTTTAATATGTCTAATGGTTCTCAAAATAGTAATATCATCAACACGAAAAAACTACTTTTCGAGCCCTAAAGAAGAATTTAATTAAATTCGAAACATCGGCTAGAAAACAATTGTTTAAAAAAAATTGATCCTTCCACCCAACCTACCTTTTTTTAGACTATTTCCTATTTTTACTATAATAAAAATGCATTTCCAGAAATATATTTCTTTTTTACTCTGGATTTCAAACTCATAAATTAGCTACTACAAAAAATCTTCATTAATAGTCAATTATATGTAACCGAGTCAATAAAATTATAACTGAATCACTTGGTGTAATTATAGAAAGAGTTTACCTGGAAGAACCGCATCGAAATTAAAGAAAAATCTCTAATTGGCATTCTTGACAAAGTGCATCAATATGTTCTAATTAAATGTGTAAGAAACAAATATTTCTCTTTAGTCTATTTGAGAACACAAGGGTAATAAGTCAAACCTGAACATTGTAAACAAGTATTCAACCAGACAACTTTATTATTGTGCAAAACAAATTAAAATAAACCTTGGAAAGGGGTCATTTCCACTCCAAAGAATGAATATACAGTGCGGACCACAGGAGCTCCCCTCTTAGCTTTTGAACGAAGCAAAATATTGAAATTGGAACAAATCTATATGAAAACGAATCATCAGTATCACCAGTACTTTGTGATTTGAAAAGCCGATGGTATGGCGTCACTCGCAGCAGAGAGGAGGTATCAATTTTTTTTCAAATGGAAAGGAGGGTCTTGTAGCCCTTCGTTCGAAAGGTATTTTATTCTTTTTTACAACGACCTTTACTGTTTTGAATTTGGATAACCGGTTGTGGAGTTATTGCAGTATGAATTAGAGCCTAGGAAAAATGATAATTCATATCTATGCAACCAAAAGAGGATTGAAACAGCTCCAAAGTTAGTAATCACAGGTAATCACTTAGAAACAGACTTGAGCGCCAATCTAAATGATGTGCCACTTGATCCCCCTTCCCATTTAAAATTCTATAATATCTACCCCTCCTAGAGCGTTGAACCATGAGGGCTACAAATAGTCCTTGACAGTGTCCCTCTCGACAATGAAATTCCTTTTGTTGTTTGCTGGAAGGAAGATATCAAGGATGGGAAGTTTTCAAATTGGCACCTTACTACAGTCAATCTGTCGAAAAAAAATTATAATGGCTGAAAAATTACCCGATGGATGAAACTTGGTGAGTCGTTAGAGAATGATGAAAGAAAGCTTAACTAAGCATTTTNTGGATTAGGTCGATAAATTAATTAAATTGATGTCATACATTGTATTGCTAAATACACTAATATTTCTTTTATATTGTACATGTTTTCATTGTATAACAATTGAGTAACATTGAGGTTTCACTCAATTACAATAAAAAACAAATTTTCAAGGGTTGCAAAAACCTATCAGCAGCAGAGCTTTAAGTGAGGAAATGAAAAATTCATATTTCCCAAACTACGGGGTCTGTACTCCCGCAAATAACTTTCGAAGAATTCACGACAGACTATAGGGTGAATCATGGAATTAGCGTGATGCGTCGTACCGAGTTGATACAAGTTTTGATTCTTGAGAAAATTAACAATTCCTGTTTTCCAAATTAGGACGAGTATCTACGTGATATTTTGTGGAAGTGTTATTGGTAGACAGGATTCATCATGAAATTAGCGTGACATGTAGCTACTTTGTTGCCGATTTTTACATTCGGGAAATTTGAAAATTCGTATTCCGAAAAGTACAATTACAACCCTTGCGAAATATTGTAGAAAACTTCTAATAGGCTTGTAGCTACATAATAAATCATCAAATCAGTGTGACAAAGTTAGCTGCTACTTTGTCACACTGCTACTTTCGACAACTGTACCACAAATGTATCATTATGGATAATAAAGATTTTTCCATCCTGTATATTATCAGGTATTTTAGTCACATTTATTTCCATGAAATACTACTTACATGAATACATACACATTTATAACAAATACACTGTTTGCATTTGTTGCGATATTTCGGCCTAGAAAGGCTTGAGGAAACTATTACTAATTGATATTATTTCTTTTACCTGGAGGGTACAAGGTATATAACATTACTAAAATGTATCTGTAGTCCCAATGATAATCTAGTACATTCTAGATTCTAGAATGTAATGAATGTGAATACTCCCAAATAATGAGTGCTATCAAAATTCAACATATTTCTCGTGCGTACCACATTTTCATTGGTTTATTGGTTGAAATATTCATCCAGGCTGTAATACCTACATGGAGAAGTATATCTAGTTACAATTGAAAGAACATTCAACTCGATGATACCTACGATTCATACGACACAAGGTGTTTCTTAAGTAGGTACAGTCGATATTTTCAAGAGTAATTTGTGATACTTTGTGAAGAAAATTTCCTATATATGTTTGTTCAAAACCCTTTAGTTTCGGAGATGCGGAGATTTATACTTTCATAGATATTTCGGATGCTTCTGAAGATGAGAACTTCATATTCTTAGTTGAATGATATAGCGAAGATAATTTCATGAAGTTAGATGTTATCAGTGATTTAGGGAACATAATATTGAAAAAAAAATGGGGAACCACCTTTTTTGGTAATATTTGGAATACTTTCGAATCTCTATCCATTCATTTGTAAAAAGGAATTCTTGCTACTTCCGATAAGAATCGCCATTTCCAAAAAAAAATAGACTAACCCATTTAGGTACACATATTCAATAATTTTTATGTTTTCAATCTGCGAGAGTGTTTCACCAGTCAGTAGGTTTACCAGTTTGTATTGAAATATTGCCTGGAACAACTATTGTATATAATGAAAAGAGAAATGAAAATTTCTATGTCTTTTACCACTTTTATTTGTAACTAACGTTACTCAGTTTCGTCGTATACGGACATTTTCAAACTTATACAATAAACT
>NW_019291996.1:0-12123 GCF_000500325.1 Leptinotarsa decemlineata
AAACAAACTATTACAAGCAACATCAGATTTGATCGAAATTCCTTTCTCAACCGTACGTAAAATTATAAGGAACACATTAAACACTTCCGGCAATAACGTGAGCTGCTGTGACAAAACTCTTCAGAATTGGACAAAGAGACTGGGATTTAGATTTAAAATAATAAACAATCGTCAAGCAGTTATGGAAAGCAGAAGACTAGTGGAATTGCGTAACAAATACTTAGAACAAGTAATTAAATATAGACAAGAACAACGGAAAATTTTCTATTTAGACGAAACTTGGCATGACACCCACGACACAGTTGCGAAAAGGTGGACTGATGGTTCGAGAATGTGTACGCCTTACATGCCTGCAAACAAGGGATCGCGACAAATCATTGTGCATTGCGGAGGAAATGAAGGATGGGTTCTGAATCCTTTGAAATTATGTGGAAAAAAACTTGAGGACTGCAGAATATGAAAGCTAACATTTTCGAGGAATGGTTTGAAAACACATTGATTCCAAATTTGGATGCGAATAGTGTAATATTAGATAAAGAAACTAGGATTTAGATTTAAAATAATAAACAAACGTCAAATTGTTATAGAAAGCAGAAGAATAGTAATAAATACTTAAAACAAATAACTAAATATAGGAGGGGGTCATCTGGAATGCTGTCAATGAATTGGTCATTGAAATGATCTCGGTATTTGACAGTAATGACAGGTAATGAGAGTAGATTAAAAAATAATTGATTTGTGGAGAAAACGAAACAACAATTGTCAGTTGCCACACCACTCTGTATAAAACTGAAGTGCTGTAACAAAGGATGTTCTTGCAAGTAGGAAACACAAAGGCCTCGTTGGAGGCTAAGAACTTTGAGCTCGTAAAGTCAGAAGGTCGAGTGAGGAGTGACGGCATTTGACTTTCAGATGTGCCGCTCGCAGCGTGGTAATCCCTTAGGGCTATATAAATATATGGGCTACGTTATCCGAGAGCGCCGAAATTTTCGTACTATCTCAAAATATTCCAGTTCAGGGATGGCTGCAGATGAATGTTTCATAATTCTTAATTGAAAACGATATATTGTAAGGAATCTGATCAGAGATCATTTCATTGACATTACTACTGGTTTGTTTTGTTAAGAGTGAGAATATTTTCACCAGAAAAATATTAAAATAACTTCATTCATGGCTTTTGCATCACGATAATGTACCTGCTCATTCGTCATTGCTTGTTTGTAATTTTTTGGCCAAAAATAAAACCGTAATCATGCCTCAGCAGCCACCGCATTCAGCAGATTTGGCCCCTATGGCTTTTCTGTTTCCAAGAGAGAGAGAGAGAGTTCAAAGACATAGCAAAGAATGCATATCAGAGGCACAAGTGTATTTTATCTGAGGGGACTCACTTTGAAGGGGACAAAGAAGAAATGGATGAATGAATGAATATGTTTTGAAAATATTTTTGGTAATACACAGGTAATAACAAAAAATAGCAAGAAAATCTTCCATATACAGACCGTTTCTTTTATCATGTGGGAACATTGCTATATTCTAAACCGTAACAGATACGAATACGATTAAATTTGAAAAAAAGGTAGGTGTCATCGGGAACAATACAATGGTTAAAAAAAAGTTACGGGGACTCTCGCCCTTCTCTCTTCTTCTCGCCCTTATCATGTTACCACATGATAAAAGAAACGGCCTGTAGATACATCACTTGCGTTATTAATAGTTACATAAAAAATTACGAATAAAAATATTGAAAAACGCATTCTTAATCAAGTAGAATGCTTCAACATCTGAAATGATCATCAATATGGTTTCTGGAACCTTGCAACCTGTTATGCTTGAGATTCTGTATCTCTGTAGAGTAGGGAGGTAAAGGTATACCAATCAAAATTTTATGTTATCCAGTAACGTAGTGTTTTCCGTGAAGGACATCTGCTTTCCTAGTGTAGTTAGAAAACAATGTCCTGAATGAAGGGAGCATAGTAAGCTATGTTTGTTTGAAGGTGGTTGACAATTTTTCATAGTGAATTTCATTAGTTCGGACTTCCATTGTCTAATATGATTTGAAATCCCTGGAAGAACAAATAAAATTGAAAAGTAAAAAGGATAGCTGAAAATAACAATTATATTAAGCAAAAAACTCTACTTAACATAATTGCTATTTTCACCTATTCATTTTAATGTTCGATTTTCTTTCTTCTTTTAGGGATTTCAAATCATATTATATCACATTGGACAATGGAAGTTCGAACTAATGAAATTCATCGTAAGCTATAATTTGAAAATGACCATCAGTATAACTGATGTTCTATAAAGAACTAACGACATCATCGCTGATTTTAATTATTTTTCTTTCACAGTTGGAAAAACATTTTCTTCTTCTTTTTCTTCCACCTTCTCGATAATTAAATGTCAAGCATGTTGAGAAATTCTATAACATACAAATGTTTCAAGGATGATTTGATTCAACTGACATGATCTCTGCTACCGGCGCCTGAATTTCCTAGTGAAGAATAATCCACTTCAAGGTTGCCCCATGATACATTTTCCTTATCCCAGTGAAAACCTGATCTGGTCTGGGTTCGTGTGGTTCCGAAATAGGTTTTATGTAATACATTTCACGTAGATACTTTCTCCTGGCTGCAGGATTCTGAATGCACTCCTAGTCAGAAAGCGCTTTCCTGGCCCCCTACCAGGCCATCCTGTCCGAAATGTGCAGCTCTGGAATTGGAATTTATGGTGATTACAGGGTGACTCTCTAGACTGTATTCATTTGAGGGATTCTCAGCTTCAGATTAAATTACGAAGCTATCTGTCTAATGCAATTGTAAGGCATTGGATCGATGTCCTCCACCGGGTTGAGATGTCTGGGTTGAATGATTGCAGTTGCTCATGTTCTCTGATGAATTTAATCTGTTCGGCGGTCACTGGATTGGCCATAATACGCGGAGACACTTGGCTGTTCATCATACATATGATACAGAAGCGTATGATTTTGCTGACTTGATCATGATTTGTGTACACGCCTCAATTCCTCAACTAACGGGCGGAATTCCATCTCTCCCAATGGGAGAGCATTTTAACAGCGTTACATAAGGGTTTCTCAATGTATAGAATGCCATTTATTTATATAATAACATTATGGTTCTCTGCATCTACTGGAACCAGTTCCCAATTATCTCCACTGGCAGCATGAAACGTTTCCTATCCACATGTTGGGTACGCTGGAAAAAGTCTTGCCGACGAATATGAAATGCTAGAAACATGCTTTCTCCCAGGGGGAGTGCCACCAGAAGATGTAAGAGCCCTCCTAAATGACACCTCTTCCTTAGGTGTGTATATCCGGACCGAAAGAATGTATGACTTTCAGGCCAGAATGAAACCTTGGAAAAATTGGGTGCTCTCTCGTTTTAGAAAATCTTGTCGCTTGTCGCAATAATGCAGTATTCTGCTATGATGGACCTCGTTTCCCCAGATACTCGCTGGACCTTTTATATATCTGACCTGAGTCTACAGAGGAAATGTACCCAACTATCATTTTTTCAATATCTGATAAAAGAGCAAGAGCTTCTCAGTTCTACAAGTCTTAGATCTTGTTAACAAACCCAGAAGACCAGGTGATACTCTTGACAGCGACTTAGTGCCTTCTCAGGGCAGAATATCTTATGAATCTGTACTAAATTTTTGGGCAGCTGCAGCAGAATGGGTATCAGAAGAGAAAGCAAACTTTGCTATCATGTAGAAAACCGTGAACCACCGTATCCTTAAATATTTGAAAGGCTTCAGCATCTTAAGCGATCATTAATATGGCTTTCGGAAACAAAGATCGACATCGAATAACACAATCGAGAAACATGGAGAGTCAAGAGCTGTTGCGCTTGATATTTCTGAGATATTTGATCGTGAGTGGCATGAGGGTTTGCTGGCCAAACGTTGATGCTATGGCTTGTCTGATCGTTTTTGTGTATGGCTCTCCAGCTTCTTTTTAGAACGTTCCCTGCAAGTGGCTATCAATGGATATCCCTCGAATACCCTTACCATCAACGCTGGTGTTTCCCAAGGATCCATATTGTCTTCAACTTCCTTTTCATTGTATATCAACGACTCATTGGGAAAAACCAAGAATCCGAAATATTGCTTGGCTGACGACAGCACACTTGTCACGTCATTCCATTTGGATTCCAGGACATCAGCTACGGATGCACATCTTCACTGGCAGCGCAGCGGGTGGTTGCATGTCTCAATCTAGATCTAGAAGGTTTCCTCCAAAAATATATCCGAACCGGATCAGCGAATCATGTCGCTGGAAATGCAGAGGCTGCTTCTCAAAATTTCGGAATACTGTTCCGAACCAGAAAACTGTACACATTCGCGATTTTTGATGCTTTATAAAGCTCAGATCAGACCTTTTTTGGAGGACTGTTCACATGTATGGTGCTCCTCCCCTAAGCTTAGGTTGGAGATTTTTCTGTCTTTCATAGATACTTTCACGGAAGGTGTTAAAGATACATTTGATACCACCAAGAGCGGTACATATTAGAAATACGCGACAAACTGCGGCCGCTCACTGTTTTGAGGTTCAACTCAGTACACCTCGAAGTTCACTTTTGAAGGACTCTTTCATTTGGAGAACTCTTGTAGTGAGCATTTATTATTAACATTAACTATGTTTATGTTGACTAAACTTCCTGAGAAGGTTTTTTCAAATGAATTTAATATCCAGCGATTCAAATCAAATTTGAATCGCTACTTTTACATGGGCACCGTTCTGGGGATTTTCCTGTTGTGCTTGTGTTTTGTCTTTAAAACAAAGATTTACGATACGGTACTTTATATTTTGTGCAGACATGCCTGGTTCTGTTACATGTTACAAAGAAAATTTTCTAAGAATATACTGGAAATATTCGACAAAAATGGTTAGTTTTTCGAATATATTCAGTATGACCAATAGGGGTCGAACTGTTTTATCTGTGGACAAGTAATTTTGATTTTGAACGATAATGTTATCACAAATGAATCAATTGCTTCTCCCTGATGTATTTTCTACAATATGTTTGCATCTCTCTTCGAAAGGAGGGGTTGTATCATCTGACATTCAGCGTCGAGACGCCACTCAGCGTCGATCTCGCGCGTCGACCCGAAGTCTGATCAGTGTGTGAGTGTTTCAAGTTTTCGTGGCTTATCTGAAAGTAATAAGGTACATATTCACAGTGTTGCTATGGGACAAAATTAGATACCTATTTAGATAGTTCCTAAATATGGTTTGGATATTGTTTGTTTCAAATTATCCTTATGTTACGCGTACTTTCTGAATGATTTCGAAGTGAAAATTGTGTCAAGTGGAGTGTAGTACCTATTGGAAAAAGTTCTGAGCCTTTGGTCTTTTTTTCTGAATTGGTGGTGCGGTACTGAAAGTGAAACTTTGGAGAATTCCAAAAAAGAACTCCACTCTTTGATATATTCCTCAATTTTTATGAAAATCTTATAGTTTTTGGCTCATGTGGGGCACTCTTATCTTTGTAAATCAAGCAAGTACAAACAAAACTATATAAGTATCAGAGATATTGAAAAATATTTAAATCTCGAAAAATATCAAAATAATGAACCTACTCCAGTTTGTTATGATGAGGTCATGTCAAAGCGAACGTATTTAATATAGATCCGTTCTTCGAACGGAAAAATTCTTATTGATTTTGAAAGAAACTGAAGTTTTCCTGCTATTTTTTTGAAACTCATTACTTTTAAATATCTTCGAAATGAGGACCATATAAGAAATACCCATTTCTTTCAATAATCTTGATAAGTATATTATAGTTCAACTATATCTACTATACGGTCTATGTCGGTCGCAGTATTAATATCATTGTTTAGAAATGACGGTTTTGAAGAAGATATAGGAAAATATGAACTCAAGATCATTACTTTTCGGTACTTTTATTTTTATAACACACCAAATTTCATGTGACGGAAAAGATAGATTTTCATCACCTTTTGAAAAAACTTTAGAAAAAACAAGGCCAGTTCCTATCCAAGGATGAGAACTTTTTTCGATACCTAATGTGCGAATAATCATTCACTAATTTTCGTCTGTTCAAGGTTGCCATTTTCTAAAAAATTTCCAAGTATATACGGTGATTCAAAAGTACTTTGACAAACTTCAGGAGGTGATTCCCCACAATATTCTAATATGAATTGTCTAAATAAATAAATGTCCGGAAACGCTTCGTTTCCAAGATACAGGATGTTTAAGTTTTATTTTAAATCTTTATTCTGAGGATATCAACAATATAATTCAGTCACAAGTTGATTTTATTCATTTAACATCATAGTAATGGAAATCTTCCGTTCCATAGAAAACCATACCTGAAATGTAAAAGAATTATATGTATGCTCCCTGACTAACTGCCGTGATCAGTACTTATCATTCACTTCGCATTCGCATTGCCTATCGACGTTGGAAATCCGAAATTCCTCGCTAGGTAGTTGTTATTGTATGTTTCTCAGTTTTCTTCACCTCTCATTTTTCAGCCGTTGTCTGCCTTATTCCCTACCTTTTTAAGAATATGTATTGCATAGATCGCTATTGATCACTTCCAAAAGGTTTTTTACATATTAGAGCCATTTCGCCTGAAAAACAATATAAGTTAGCTCTGGGTTTCTGGATACTGATTGATATTTTCGGTAAATATTCCGCATAATATGAATGTTCAAATATTCGTACTGAATGGAAAAGACGTAGCAACTTACGTTGAATTGATGTTGTTGATGAATTAATGTTGTTTGATTTATGAAGACGTTGTCGTTGACGACGTTGTTGTCATTGAATTAATGTTGTTTGATTTATGAAGACGTTGTCTTTTTTTATGGACGTTGTAAAATAGATAAGTTCTCATACCATTGTTTTTTTGAGACCATAGAATAAATCATTTTGGGTAATTAATCTTTTATTTCAACATTTGGTTGGTAAATTAGGAGTGTTGCTAGTCACATGGGGTGTTTGAGAATTGAATTTACCTGGCGCCCATTAAAATCTAAGTATTTTGAATTTGTCTCTGAATCTGTCCTTGACGTTAGCTGACAGGTGATTTAGTACCCTCGTGTGTTTTGGAGGTCGCAATATTTTCCAGCAAAATAGGTCTTCTTATTAGCCAATTACAAAATTCTAATCGCCTTTCGGGATCACCTATTTTTGAGATAATTGTAGGTATTTTGTAACATTTTAAACCGCTTTTTTGAGATGTCTCCAAGCACTTGTATGACAGATATTCATTTCGGGGGAAATTTGACGTGTAGTTTTCCCCGGGTTCATGTTCATCTGCACATTATTGATTTTTATTGAAAAGGATACAATGTCTAACTAACCTCATACATACCTTATTTACTTATCAATTTTTTTTAGTTTCCTGGTCCATTCTGTCGTCTTTAGGGATACAAGCTTAAATACACTTCCGAGGTGCTAACACTGTTTCTATCGTATCTATTTGTATCTAATAAATTTGTATCATAGGTATCACTTGTATGACAAATATTCATTTCGAGGGAAATTTGACGTGTAGATTTCCCCGGGTTCATGTTTATCTGCACATTATTGATTTTTATTGAAAAGGACACAATGTCTAACTAACCTCATACATCCCTCATTTACTTATCATTTTTTTTAGTTTTCTGGTCCATTCTGTCGTCTTTAGGGATACGAGCTTAAATACATTTCCGATGTGCTAACACTGTTTCTATCGTATCTATTTGTATCTAATAAATTTGTATCATAGGTATCTTTTTTTTTATTGGTGAAAGCCATTTTCTGCAAAAAAATCAATGACTTGTACAATAACAAAATGTCATTGAATGTAACGAATTGAAAGTCAAATTTAGAATCATCCAAGTCAAAGCCTATTATGATAAGATTCATTTTTTTTCAATATCTTCAATTTTTCGAGAAAGAATGATAACTTATGATACATTATTGAAAATGTAAAATCTGGTTCTATTCAAAACAGAAAGAATCCAATGTAGCAAAATAAAGTTGATGATGGTGGCCGGAAGACGAAACGTCGGATAGCAAATCTGAAAACACCATTATGTACTGGGGAAAGAGTGGCAATGTGAAAGTGCAATTTATTTTCGAATCCTTAGAAACCATTTTCCAAAATTTCTGTTTTTTCCGGATATCTCCGGATATACTTGGAATTTCAGAACTTTCTCGACGGCATGTTATTAGTCAGGTAAATGCGCAACTTTGCCCCAATTCAACCATCTTCGTATCTCTAATAGTTTCCGAGATCCCAATGGTGAGGATCGAATTTGAAACACCCTGTATACAAATCGTTGTATAACATACTTATAACATAATTATTTGAATTGAAAGTCAAATTTAGAAACATCCAAGTCAAAGCCTATTATGATAAGATAATTTTTTTTTCAATATCCTCAATTTTTCGAGAAAGAATGATAACTTATGATACATTATTGAAAATGTAAAATCCGGTTCTATTCAAAACAGAAAGAATCCAATGTAGCAAAATAAAGTTGATGATGATGGCCGGAAGACGAAACGTCGGATAGCAAATCTGAAAACACCATTATGTAGCGGGGAAAGAGTGGCAATGTGAAAGTGCAATTTATTTTCGAATCCTTCGAAACCATTTTCCAAAATTTCTGTTTTTCTCGGATATCCCCGGATATACTTGGAATTTCAGAACTTTCTCGACGATATGTTGTTATTCAGGTAAATGCCCAACTTTGCCCCAATTTAACCATCTTCCTATCTCTAATAGTTTCCGAGATCCCAATGGTGAGGATCGAATTTGAAACACCCTGTATACAAATCGTTGTATAACATACTTATAACATAATTATCTTGAATGAGCAAGTTTCACTTAGGCATTGCAATGCCTGTATTGTGTTGTATGAAGTTTGTTAAAAAAATAAGGTGAATGTTCAAATTTCGCATGCTACGTACATTTGATCAGCGATTTTTCGATTTTTTCATGTTGGTGCAATCTTATCGAACATATGTTCATAGTTTTAGCTGTTTATCATTTTTAGTTTGTTGGTGAGAGGCATATAAGTTAGAAAGTGTATTTGCATCAAAGTTTGTGTTGAAAATGGAATCAAATGCTCAAATACCCTTGAAATGTTGACAGTGGCATACGGTGATTGTACCTTGAGCCAGAAAAATGTTTACAAGTGGTACAAACTCTTCACAAAACGTCGAGAAGATGTGAATGACGACGTCCAGCACATCAACAACCGATATAAATGTTGAGAAACTGAAGAAAATTGTCATGGAGACTATTTGAATCACTTTTGGAAAAGTTGCCGAGGAAGTTGGTTGACTCATGTCATACACCTTTTTTGAGAATTTTGGACATGAAACGTGTGCCAGCAAATTTCGTTCCAAAAAATTATTTGAAAGAGTCATAACTGGTGGCGAATCAAGGGTATATGATTATGACAGTGAAACCAAAGTTCAATCATCCACCGTATTCATATAACTATAAAGAATCTTATGATATTTGTTATATCAAATCATATACCCCACAACACCTACCTACGCCTATGGAACAGGCGTAGGTTTGTTTCTGGTTACAGACACTATAAACCAACCATTCAATTTTCATAAGCTACATTTTTACAAGGAGTAATACTTACTTTTTGAGTTGTTCGCAAAAAACCGTCCGAAATAATTCTAACTATACCGTCAAGGAAATCTGATATTCAAGACGCCGCATTCTAAAAGTAGGTATCCAATTTATAGAAACATTACTTGAAGTGGAACCTTTAGCAATAGACAATGAGAACAGAAAAATATTATTAATGTATTATTGACGAAATGGCTACGTTTCAAAATGAAATTTTTATGGCTACCACCATATCATACTGTGAATTTAATTCCATTGAGTCCATTTGGGCTGATATAAAAAAAATGTTGTGGGGCATGATACTATAGTCAAGTTTCACATAAGAAAAGTGGAAAAAATGGATTGATCATGAAAAAATGGAGCAAAAAATGTGGAAATTAGATAATATAGAGCAAGAAATTGAACAATTCGTAATGAATATGAATGATAGTGACACGTCTTTTGACGAACTAGACGAACAACAGTAAATAAAATAGTATTTAGGTGAGTACTCAATATTTCCTGGGTGAGCGTCGTCATTCACATCTTCTCGACCTTTTTTGAAAAGCTTGCACCCCTTGTAAACATTTTTCTGGCTCAGATTACAATCACCGAATACCTACTGCAATATTCACCACTTAATTTAATTTTTCACACACAATTTGATGCAAATTATCTGATTCATTTTTTTCCGATAGCAGAAATTTGTCGAACACACAAAACACATATCTTCGTTGCCATCGAAATTTGAACATTTACCTTATTTTTTGAACAGACCCCGTATACTGAAAAAAGTCCTAACGAACATCTCAATTTTTATTTTATAAATACTATCAGATTAAGTACCTATATGTGTACTTCTGTGTCACCTTGTATAACATTTTTAATACATTTTTTCCAATTTCCGTTGGTATGATCTCTTTATTTTGTTTTTGGTGCAATATCTACTATAGAGAAAATACATCTAAACACAAAGGAAGCATAGAACATACCTATGCATGTGTAGTGTTCCATTCTTTTATTTGGGTATCTCAATTCATTTTTTATACAGTGAGAGTTTTGAAAAATATAAATGATAATATTGAGTAGATGCATTCGAAATTTATCATAAGAATTATTTTATATTAGTTGGGTTGGTTAGGGTAATGGGATAGAAAAATGAAGAAAGGATAAGTAATAGATAGAGTAGGTATTAGAGGAGTGTGTATCAGTTGAAAATTAATCAGACAATTCCGCTTTCTGCTTCGATAAGTTTGTTGGGAGTTAAAATGGACACCAATATGTCTTGGCACAATCATGTCTCTGGAATTGCAAAGGTTGCTTCTCAAAAGCTTGGAACACTGGATGGTTTATAAAGCTCAGATCATACCTTCTTTAGGTATTGTTCTCATGTATGGAACCGCCCCTGAGCGTACCCTGAAGCTGCTGGATTCCATCCAGAAAAGAGCCATCCGCCTGCTTGAAAACGCGAACATCACTTGCAACCTTGATGGTCTGGAACGTCGATGAAAGGTTGGAGATTTGTGTCTCTTCTATAGATACTTTCACGTGAAATGTTCAAGTGACTTGGCACATTCGATTTCACCAAGAGATGTTCAACTCAGTACACCTCGAATTTCACTGTTTAAGAACTCTTTCATTTGGAGAAAGGCGTTTATGTGGAAGAACTTCCTGGGAACGCTTTTACAAATGGATTTAATTCCAGCGATTCAAATTTAATGTAAATCACTACTTTCGCACAGACACCGCTCTGAGGGCGCCTTAAGGATTTTTCTGTAGTGCTTGTGTTTTGTCCTTAAAAAATTCAGTGTATTTTTTTCGAGAATGCTCCGTTTGTAGTTCGCCGTTTTTGTTATATGCTTGACTCTTAGTAAAAATCAACCATTAAGTCCACTCCCACTATTTTCATTCATATTTTCACGAAATTCTTGTTGACCTCGAAACGAAGTGTGGAGCCAATTTCGTTTTTTTTAACATAGTCCGGTGCTCATATAAAAACGAAATTTAAGGTTATTATAGAATATTTTGTGGTAAATTCTTAACCAACTATGAAAATTAAAAACAATAATAACAACAGCTAATAAACTAAACACAATATCAATTTTCGACCGTTTATTAAAACTAATCCGATGCCCGTGGTACCGTCGAACCCTTCGGTACTACAGCACTGGATGAGAATCTCATCCTATATCACGTGGTAAGATAGCCTACTGGTTGTTTTATTCTAACGTGCTTGACTTTTAGGTCCGAAATAAAATTTAAATATTTGTGTATGAATCTGAATTTGGGTATATAGATATATAGATTTGTTATATAGATTCCAATCTATATATTTTCCCTCCAGATTTTTTTGTAGTCTTGTTTGTTTTTGAACATCCTTTGAATACATTGATAGGAATATATAAACCCCTGACATTCAAGATCTCAATATCTTATATGGAGCCTCTGGAGACACCCTACATTTTGTTTTATAAGAGAGAGAACATCAAGATCTTCAGATGATGTGGTGCTG
>NW_019291996.1:12290-28195 GCF_000500325.1 Leptinotarsa decemlineata
TGTCCACCCTGTACCAATTGGAATCAACATGTGATACATTTTTGGAATCAGCTCAGCTAGAGTAATCCGAAAATTGAGACAAAATGGGGGTGTTCCATTTAAAAAAAATGACGGTGACGTCATTACTCGAAGGTAATTCACCCTGAATATTAGATTATTATTTTAAAATACGGTAAATTAACATCAAAAATCGACGTGTTTCAGGATTATTTCTTAAAATGACCTGTTTAGCTGAAAATGAATTTGTTCCATACTTTACGGACACAGTGTAGGTATATTCCACTCCAAGCATTTATACAATATCTCAGAACAGATTCCGCTAGAGACATTTTCCGCTAGAAAAGGTAGTAGGTAATTGCGAATTTATATTTCTAAAATTCTTATATGCGGCTTTTGCGAGCATTTACCGAACCTCGGAGTGGAATATATTCGATATATTCATTATTCGATTTCAATGCCGAGTTAATTCATGTATTCACACGCTTTAAATTCATGTATCGGTGCTAGGAGTATAATAAGTTTTATTTCTCATCTGAAGTTGCTCTACAAATGATAGTTAGTGTCGAGCAGAATATGCTATATTATTATTTCTATGTAGATACTCCTGATCTATCTGAAAGTGAAGTTTTGTCATTATCGTGTTCAATAAATTTGCTCGAATTAGTATTTTTTCTGTAAGCCACATCCAAGTCTTCAGTAATGTTATTGTGGGTCCACTATGACGACTTAAGAGTTTCTAAACTCACCGAACTTACTCGAAATGAACAAAACGAAACAATTGGATTTCTATAAACTCTCAAAAATCGTCTTCGTCTTCAGATCCCTACCAGCTGCTGAACGCCGCGACAAGCCGATTGGTGGCGCAGGGCTCCGGACAGATCCAACTGTGGCAGTTCCTGCTCGAGCTGCTGAACGATTCGTCGAACGCGGCGTGTATCACGTGGGAGGGCACCAATGGGGAGTTCAAGCTCACCGACCCTGACGAGGTCGCGAGACGCTGGGGCGAGCGGAAGTCTAAGCCCAACATGAACTATGACAAGCTCAGCCGAGCACTCAGGTAAGATGGCAAAGAACAGTTGAT
Organism: Leptinotarsa decemlineata; assembly: GCF_000500325.1. Classification (NCBI taxonomy): domain Eukaryota; kingdom Metazoa; phylum Arthropoda; class Insecta; order Coleoptera; family Chrysomelidae; genus Leptinotarsa; species Leptinotarsa decemlineata. The sequence continues at coordinate 13,372 of NW_019291996.1, forward strand.
TGAGTAGGTGTGTACGGGAACTTTTTATGAGTATCTAGTTTTTTGAAAAATGAAAGGATATTAAATGTTTGGTTGTGGGTTGTTATTTTTTCATGAGGTTAAATTATTTTTAGTGAGTAGCTAGACGATTCTACGGATGCGATTCGAAAATACGAATTCAATCTCCAAATTTCGACGTCAATCTCGTAATTTTTACTTTAAAGTTGTAATTCCGANTTTCTAGTTCAAAGTCGCTTATTGTCGAAACTTCTAGATTGAAGTCGAAATTTCGAGTAGATATAAAGGGGTAATTTCTAGTTTAAAGTCGTAATTTCGAAGTCAATGTCGAAATTTTGAGTATGAAGTCGTAATATCGAGTTTGATTCGAAGTCATAATTTCGAAATTACGAGATTTAAGCCGTAATCTTAAGTGGGTATAAAGTGGTAATTTCTATTTCAAAGTAGTAATTTTGAGTTGAAAGTCGAAATTCCAAGAAAGTCGAAATTTCGAGGTTGAAGTAATAATTTCGAGTTTAAAGTCGAAGTTCCGAGATGAAAGTCGAAATTTTTACTTTAAAATCTCAATTTTGAGTTTAGAGTCGTAATTTTGAGTATAAACTCGACTGGTCTGCAGTTTCGCAATTTTGGTCGAAGGGGAATTTGAACTCACGATCTTCAGATCCAACTGCTCCAATCCACCACTACCATATTAATAATGATAATCATTTTCCAGGTACTACTACGATAAGAACATCATGTCAAAAGTCCACGGCAAACGGTACGCGTACAAATTCGACTTCCACGGCCTCATGGCGGCCTGTCAAGCGCAAGCGCAGGGTCAAGGCGACTTGATGCCCTCTTACCACAAGTACCAACCTCACCAGAGCGAACTGGGTGCGGCGCTCTATCCTGCGACGCACTCCGGTAATCCTAGGCTGCCCAGCATATTGCCCGGATCAACGCAGCACACTCAGTCGGGGCTATTTCCGCCGCCAGGCTATTGGTCTTACTCTCCGGGGACGTTCGATCCTAGAGGACCTCCTTTCAACTGACGCGTATATTATGTGTCGTAGTGATTTAAATCGAAAATGGAATTTGGTTGAAGATCGACTGAAAATTATATAAATTTCTTTCAAAGTTTCAAGAGTCTATCTTTTATTTATGGACGCTTTGGCAATAAGTTGTGGTCTAAGATTATGCACAAATTTCAAACCTTGATGAAGAATTTGCTATTCTTCTATATTCACATTCAGCAAACAAAACTTCAAACAATCCGACCACAAACTTGTTGTGGTTGAATTCTGCGATTTGTTAGGTTAGCTCAGTATCCTACTATGTATTGAGAAACGTTCAATGAAAGCATTCATTATTACTATTATCGAATATTCCTTGCCTCAAAATTTGTTTCAACTCTGATGATTCAGCAATTTGTGCTTCCCAGGCATATATGATTGCATATTTTTCTTTCACAATAAAATAATCATTCAAAACATGCACTTTTCCCAAGCACCAGAACTGTAATACTCTTCAGGAGAAGAAGAAAACTAAACTAGTTTTCGTCACTGATATTTTAGTTTTCTTCATCTTCTGGGCAAGCTGCCTTCTGACGCAAATAGTACAAATCAAGAGTAAACGAAAGTGAATTACTACCCCTGGATTAGTAATGAACTGCTTGCTGTTCAAAACAGTTCCAGACCGTTCTATTCAGTGGCTAAAGCTGTTGGTGAAATTTCAATGAGTCTACAATTATACCACCAACACCAGTGATGTATGCGTCCCAATGGCTAGACAAAAATGTTGCTGGATTGTCGGACTCTCAAAAGTTTGATCATTTGAACATAGTCCTCATCTCCGAACAAATATTTGACACCAACTGCACCATACTACTCATCTCTAACAAAACATCGACTTGCATCTGATACAGGTTCACCAATACTTTTCCAGATGGTGACGTCACCAATTCTGATCTAGTTGATATCAATTTCTGATGCCATCCACTTATTCAGAGTTTCTTGGTCCAACTAACCACTGCAATTTCACAAATGCTCACTCTTCCAACAGCAAATTCAATGAATCCTTAATGAATCCACCAGCTAGCGAGAAAAATAATCGCTCTTCTTGACCATGAACTCATCTGTAGTATTGGATACATCTCACTCCACCATGTCACTATCATCTGCATCCCATTTTACTCCTCTCAAAAAACACACAAACTCATTACAAACCTTAGGTGCGCTAATATTACAGCAAATAGTTTTAATGTTCAAAATCCGGCAATACGTTATTATATTTGTAGCGAGAAGACAGAATTCGTGGCAAATGAAGAAAGAAATGTAATATTGGAAAATGAAGCTATAGGAGTTGCTATTTTCGGCAGTATTGATTCCATGTTATGTATCTATAGTTTCTAGTAGCTGTAGGGGCATTTGAAGAATTTTCAAGTGCGGTAAATGAAAAATACATTTCATCGCGTGCACGAATTAATGAAGAAGACCTTGACATTTACATTTACATTTACAGATCTGCTAGTAATTTAATGAACGTATATCAAGCAATTCTAATTTGTTGTACTGACGTCCGTTTCTCAGATGAGTGTTAGTTATTTTTCCTAAAAAAAGGACTGTTTAATTCTCGTATCGTCAATTGTTGGTATTGGTCATCTGACGAAAACATTGTTATTGTTTCAAGATTCAACATTCCGTATAAATGTATTTTGCCAGAATTTCCGTATCGCTATTATGGTGAAAGACACTACTACAAAATGTTTTTTTTTGATAATCTTTTTTTTGGTGTACATTGTGAAATCTATCACTGTCAACACATTTGTATGTTTATTATTCAGTCTTTTCTGTTCACCAACAGAGTTTCACCCTGTTCGATATTCAACTCGGCAGAATGTTCTTTGCTGACTCTATTGTGCTGTAACTTTCCAGCAGATTTTGTAGACCCGAGATATATAGTATTAGTAAGGAAATACTCAGATATCTCTGTTAACTTCTTCCTGTGGGTTTCCGGCAAGAAAATAAACGAGTATATTGAAGAAATAAAAGCGACGGCCGCGTAAAACCACTGAATTCCTGCCATGCCACCAAAGAGACGGTCCATTGTCCAGAAGGACTGAATTGCTCCAAACATGAATACGTTGGCCATACTAAAAGAGAGGCTGTTGGCAACCCCTCTGATTTCGATGGGGAAGAGCTCAGCTGTTATGGTCCACGGAAGAGGCAAGAGTCCAATCATACACGTCACCACGTACATGACAAGTAAAGCAACTGGAACCCACGTCTGATCAGAAGTACCTGGAAAAATAGAAGAGATCGCTTTCAGCAAACGTTTTGAGGAATATCAACTTTTTGATGGGTTCTGCTGGAAATGTGATGGAGAACTTTATACAGGTATATCTCACCAGGTAATGCAGGGAATGGTGCTTCTGCGAAACATGATATTCACATTGGGTTTAGACAGTTGTAAATTATATTCATTTACAAAAACTGCGATGTTTAGCTTTTGAGCGTGCTAACAAGCGTTACCATATTTCCTAATGAACTAATGGTAGTAGAACTCTGGATAACTATAGACTGAGATGGTCCTTTCCACTAGGAAAAGAAGTTTATCGGGCTTAAAACCTCCCGAAATCTTGAAAAGCAAACTAAACTTCTCCGAAGAGGAGAAATACCTTGGTACTATCCTCGACAGGATGCTAATATGGAACTCTCACCTACAGAGTAGAGCAAAAAGAGCATATGTGGCTTGTGAGCAATGTCGGAGGACAGTGGGATGCGCATGGAGTGTTTCACCCCGTGTGGTCACCTGGATCTACACTGCAATAATAAGACCCATGTTAACGTACGGAGCAATTGCATAGGGACCGAAAGTTCTACGAGCAACGGCCATCCAAAAATTATATCAAATACAGCGACTGGCTTGTTTAAACATCATAGGAACCATGAGAACAACACCAACCGTGACAATGGAATTAATTACTGGTCTGACCCCTCTGGACCTGTTCGTTAGGAAGGTTGTGTTAATGGCCATGTTACGATTGCGCACGGCTCGTGTAAACTTCGAAGTAGGAATGGGTCAATTGGGGCTGAGCCTATAGCGAGAAGCGCTTACTGCGCACCTTCTGCGGTATAGGCAACCAGTGATGCAATTGAACCCAAGTTTGTGTTTAATAAACCCTACAGAAAACAAATAAAACAGAACACTGAGTCAGATGCTACAAATGCAATACGCATATATACAGACGGTTCAAAAACCAAACAAGGCTCAGGATGTGGACTGTACTCCAGATCACTAGGAACAAGGATTAAGTAGGAACAGAACTGGCTAGTATCTCAATCGTCACAAGAGATATAACCAGGAAAGGAATTTCTGGCAAAAACAATCTGCACTGATAGCAGACAAGCCATATTAACCTTGAACAGACAACGTGTTACCTCTGGGCTAGTACTAGTGCCACCAAGATTTAGCCAGAGCCTCGGTAGATAATTACATTATCCTGAGGTGGGTTGAGGGCATTACAGAAGTAAAGGTAATCGCATTGCCGACTCTTTAGTTTTAGGACCTAGTGGCACCTACGACCTAATGACTTCGATAATTGCGGAACTAGCCAAATGTTACACCCATGCTCAATCCCTAAAGAGATGTGATGGAATCACCGCCGAAAAAATATCCGACGATGACCTGGAAAAATCTACGCTTAACAGTAGCATTTCTGACTGGCCACTGTCAACTAAGGAAACACCTCCATTATATGGGGCTAGTGGACACACCTCTATGCAGGATGGGTGAACAGGTAGATGATATTTTGAGGCATGTCCTATGCGTGTGTCCTGAGTTATCGTCAATAAGAAAGTGTGTGTTTGGCGAGTCTTGGCCTAAACCTGTTGGTATAAAGGAGATGTCTCCCAGTGACCTGTCCACTTTCCTGGAAAGGACAGGATGGACGATGACCTAGGAGGACAACTCCTCAGGAGGATGAACAATGGTACTCATCCTCCCTACTCTACAGATACAGATACAGACTATTAGAAATAGTCAAGTATTCTCTGCAATATAATGCCCTCGAATCAGTTGCAATGAGATTGAGTGGCTACCTCCAGAGTATTTTGAACCTAGGAGGGCGTATATGCATTTTTTCTATTTTCACTTTTGAAGCCGTGAACAGCAACGGAAAGTTAGTCTAAAAGAAATTTTATGTTGCGAGCCCTCACAGTGGTATCTTATCAGGCGAAGTCTAACTCTAAGTGGAGCCGAAAGTTCCTCATTAAACCCCCACGAATGATAGGGATGAGATTAAGACTGCTGAATCAGAAGTGGTATGACCAGAAGGTCCAATAATTTCTCTGATTTTTGCAGTTTGTATTTTTTAAATTAAAATCGTTGTGAGAGCTACCAGAATTGCCTCCGCGAGCTACCGGTAGCACGCGATCGACAGGTTGGCGACCACTGACCTATAGTGTTGACAAACATGTTGTTGGTTGTTCGCTTCAACGATTCAACGTAAAAAAACTGAACAAAAGTTGTAGGGAATTCATTTCTCTACAATAATTTTGATGAATAAAAATAGCGAAAAATCCATAGGAAACGAAATATTTGCAAAAAAGTATGCAAAAATCGATTTTTGTGACCTTTGAGCTTAGATTTCAACAGTTGCATATACCGAATCGTATGTAGATTTTGAAACAAGTTCTGGAATGTGAAAATATAAGTTCATACGATTTTTTAGCCGGGTTATCTCGAATTCCCAGAACTGACCAAGGTGACTGGACTAATTGGATTGTATAAACGTTGCCGCGACGTGGGAGAATCAGTCTAGTTCGGAAAGTACAGTGCGTATGGAGCTAAGTTTTTGTTTCGAATTGTCAGAGTGGCAGTGGAATAGAACATAATATTATGATCTGAGTGGAATGAACAATATTATTAATATTTTATCAATACCCTACCACTGAGATATCCAAGAACTAAAATTGGCCGGCATGAGACTAGGTGCAAAAGGTGGATGGTGAATAAATTAAGAGTACTTGAATTTGTTCAAGCGCTATCAGGAGCGATTGACTGCTCCTCCAATTATGAAATGCTCACCCTATTTTGCGGTTGTGGTTGATATTTGTGGATCCACCTCAGAGATGCCGCTGCTTCTTCATCTCTTCCCTTGGATATCAACCACGCTGGACTCTCAGGAATGAGGAAAAGCAGAACCACTGACACCACAACATATAAGTTGGCCATCCATGCTACCGTTCTCCAATGCAAAAAAGAACCTTTTGCGAAACATATCAACATGCCTAAGAAAGAATAGAATCATGAGTTATGACATAACTTGATTGAATTTGTGAATAGTGTTGAACATAATATTGAGGAACTGTCTCCTCACATATCATATCGAATGAGATGAGTCTCTTTATCCTTTGGTTGAGATGTTTTTTCGGTAAAATCTCGGGTGGGCTGCACCCGCAGATTTTGTAAAAAAAATGTGCGCACCCACGTATTTTGACGTGTAGATCATGATTCCGAAAAAAAAATCATTTCACTTGATAAATCCTATTATGATTTGGATGAATTTTACAATGTCCACTGTACATGTCCACATTGTCCACTGTAATATAACATATATTTTTAAAGTAAATTCCCATTTATTTGCTCTGTACTTATGTGTTTGACACTCTATTTTATATTGATAAGATTTTATGTACCACTTTTATACTATTTCAACATAGTTCAAAAACGTTTGTCAACAGGAACTTTTTCTTAGGACCATTAACGTATTATTTTTCTCTCTCTCTCTCTCTCTCTCTGACAATGAAGAGATGTCACCAGAAAAAGAATGCATTGTTAAATGAAGTTTTTCACGAAGAAACTGTTGATTATTGAACTGAAAAGTATCGAAGGAGGTTAAATGAGATATGAAGGTGATGTGAAGGTCGGTAGCCGGTCGGTTTGACGTGGGTGCTTTGCTTCACTCACTCAATCGACCGCTGTATAAATCGGTGGTTCAAGCCGTAGGCCGGATAATCGAATTTCACTTGCTATCGTCCAACCCATGTTAGGAATCACACGTGCTATTCATGTAGCTAATGTTTCCTAAATTATCCAATCCAATTTTTTTCGCAAGATTTTTAGGACAGCTGTCTACTGATTAATTAGGGAGAACATGTTTCACAGAATCTGCTTCAGAACCATTTCTCAAGCTGCAATCGATCCTTCCAAGTGATGATGAGTTTCGTAGAGGGATTGACCCGGCTCTTACTCCACGAAGTATTTTAGTAGCTTCATTTTTTCAAATAAAAATATTGGCGGGTATTTTTTGACTGGCAACCTGTCATAAATGTATGTTCCTATTCATAAATGTATGTGAAAATTTGAGTTTTCAGCTGTTTCAGCCTATTGGGCATCGTCAGTACCGGGCAGGTACTGACGCAATATCTTCTGCAGGTTGTGGCTCTTGATTCTTTAAGAAATTTGCAGTGGTACCCATTGATGTGTCAAAGTCAACATGACTAATATATAGGGACCTCTAAATTAACATCAGATACATACATACATATACAAACACAAAAATAATAAAAAAAATGTATAGAGAGAAATGTGTATAAAATATGATTAGAAGGTATCGTCATAAAATTCTTGCAAACTATAATAGGGCCTCTCGCTAAGAAAATCCCTTGTAGATTTTCGAAATTCAGTACAGATTACTACGCATTTTAGATAGTTTGGAAGATGATTATACATCTTGAGACCATTATACAATATAGAATTTTTAATTAAAGTAGTGTTTGGTATGGGAAGACTTAAATTTAGGGTCTGGCGTGTGGTGTAATGAGAGACAATAGAGGGAAGTTCTGTTCTATGTTTATGCACTAAACAAACTGTTTCTAAAATGAATAGAGCATACAGTGACAAAATTTTGTTTGCTACAAACAAAGGCCTACAAGAATCTCGCCTCCTGGCTCTACAGAGAAGTCTTAATGACCTTTTCTGCAGAATAAAAATCGACCCAAGGATATAACTTTAGTTTTTGAGACATTGAATGCTGATAAATTTGCCTTACACCAATCTGAAAGTTTGGAAATATCAGAGCAAATGGCATTATATAGATCATTTGTGTTGGTATTGCGCCATAATATTGTAGTGTCGTCGGCGAATAAAGTAAATTTACCCTCAATATCAATGGTAGTAAAGTCATTGATAAAGAGTAGAAATAGGGTAGGTCCCAGTACTGATACTTGTGGTACTCCGTTAGATATGTTAGAAACATCAGATACTGTTGTATATTTAATCCTATGACTTCTACCAGATAGATAAGAAGCAAATCATTTATGAGTAATACCTTCAATACCATAGAGATAAAGTTTCCTGAGCAGAATTTCGTGATTAACACAGTCAAATGCTTTAGAGAAGTCGCAATAGACTGCTGCTGTAATCTCCCGTCTATTAATGTTACTATACACTTCATATAAAAATGAAAATATGGCATCATGAGTATTTTTGTTTGACTGGAATCGAAATTGTTTGAAGCTTATTATATTACCGAAGTTCAAATGTTCTGTTAAACGTATTTTTACGTTTTTCATTCATTCATTCATTCATTACTATATATACCAAAGGTTTCGAACAGTGCATCACAAGCAAAAACGGTCGCATTTAGCTAAGAAAAAAGTGTTGTTTCATCATCAGCTCACAAATCCATTATCGCAAAGACCAAAATTAACGAATTATAGTTTGGAATGCTCCATCACGCACCCTATTCATCAGATTTAGCCCCCGGATTATTTTCTGTTCCCAAACTTGAAAACATGGCTCAGTTGGTCAAAGATTTTCCAACGATGTAGAAGTGATGTCATCAGTTAATGGCTATTTTGAGGAGCAAGACATTTCTTTGTTAGGCTGGATACTGCTGGGGCCACCCTAAACTTCTTATCATTTTCGCAATATCTTCTGCAGGTTGTGGCTCTTGATTCTTTAAGTATTTTTCATTGGTACCCATTGATGTGTCAAAGTCAACATGACCAATATATAGGAACCTCCAAATATCTCCAACGGTACTGTGCTGAAAGAAGACAGAAACGTTTCGGAACTTTGGAGGGCTGTAACTCTGGAAACAAGAGAGAGCATCGACTTTTTCTTCCGAAATCAACACGGTAAACTACGTGAGTGTACACAGTTTGTTTTCGAAATCGACGGGTGGAGCCTATTTGAAATTTCAATGTTTTTTTCTAGTCCAGAATTCTGCTATTACAAAAAATTTTTTTTGGTAATACAATTTTCATATAAAAGTAGTATCTGGGCGGAACATTACCTCTAATCGAATGAAGGTAATGCACATGATAAATCAAGGCAGATATTGATCTTCCATTAGTATTAGCTATATTGGTAATGTATTTCATCAACAACTTCCAACGATATTTCCAACGCACTTTTTTACGTAGAATTCAATGGTGTGAAAAACAAATTTTCTCAAATGAGATATCAAAAGTTATTGATGGAACACTATTTTTAAATGAGTCATCCTGTACATTCCTGCATACTTCAATAGAGTTCAAAAATAGCTTTGAAATACAGAGCATTTAGATTTTTCCATATAGACTTTGACACTTTGATCAAGTAAGCTTTGGAGGACGCGACGCAACGATAAAACAGAAAAAAATTGTTTAGTAGTAGCTATCAAATGTTGAGAAAACTTTTCACAGCAGTAATCAAAACGAATAATTTCAATAAAACTGATAACAATTCATACTTTTTTTACTACTATTAAATGAAACTTCAACAATAATAACAGTAATGATAAAGAACAAACAATGAAAATATTTCTTCAGAGAAGATGTTCGGAATGTCTACCAACTTCTCCTAGACACAGGCGACACCTTTTCTGAACGTTTCTTGCCGAAATAATTAGTTCAATGGGAGCAAAACTTTGCATCACTGCCGCCTCCAATTCGTATCTAGGATTGGTCGGCAATTTGAATATAAGATCTCTCAACCTTCTCCAGAGGTAAAAGTCCATAGGCGTTAGGTCCAGTGACATGGCCGACCAACAGTTAAGTCCTTAGTTGCCTGTCCAATTATTACCAAAATTTGTAGCCAAACAATTTTCGAAAAACATGCTGTAACCCAGAAACAATGATAGATATTGATATACGGTGTTCACCACCAAGTTTCTCATAAAATTTTACCCTCAGACACAGCAATCCGAGAACTTGATTTGACGAAACCATTTTCATTTCTTTGAACGTCGTTCATATTTACGAGATTTGTTTTTTGTGCCATGAATGTCCTTCTTTTGTCGGTTGGAACGCCATTGTCGTTTTGCATTCAATATTTTATTTTGTGCTACTTCTAATAAAAAATAGGCAATTTGCATTCAGCCCGTGTGGTATTGCTGGCTGCATAACCCAAAGGCGAGTATTGGCAAAGAAAATACGTTTGACGTGGATCCGAAGATTACACTGGAAGGACTATAAAAACACTACCTACCCTTTTTTGTAATATCTTTTATTTTATGCGAAATAAAACTTAGGTTTGCAGTGGGAAACAAGTCGTTGATATCTACACTTTTCCAATTATTACATTTCGTAACAGGTAAAGTTATTTTGAATATCTTTAGGAGTAATCCAGAAATATATTTTCTATGGTGTGCCTGCATTTATATAGATTGGTTTGAATTAGCGGATACAGGAAAATATAACTTCATTTCCAAAATGTATTTCTGGATATTAACAATTCATATAGTTTTAGTTCTGTCAAAATTCTCGTACTCTCGTTAGTATCATTTCTGATAAACACTCGAATCCACTCGGATCCACAACTGTTTCATTTGCTCCAAGGCTAAATTTTACTTTAAGGGATACTCACGGATTTTCGCGATTTTTTCAGGGATGATACTAGATGATGGTAGGAATTCAGAACACACTTTATTTTTTGTCGGGCTCTATTAGTTTTCGAGATATAGCCTGTCAAAGTTTGTATGACGTCATATTTTACCTTTTTTTAAAAGCAATAAACGATTGCAATTCACATATTTTTTTATTTAACACAACTTTTTCCATATCATCGCACCCTTTTCTATCCCGTTCCAATTACTTATTGCCTCGTTTCCTGAAATTAGAATAAAATTCCATAATTTGTCAGGTGCACTGGTGCACACATCGACATAACTTTTTATAAATTGCATCAAGTTTCACTATTCGAAAATACGTTCCTTTTAGAATTCGGAGGTCAGGTTAGATGTTGAGGAAACATAGTTTTAACAAAAGTAAATAATCGAAAATACGTTTTTTTTTTTAGAATTTGGAGGTCAGGTTCGATGTTGAGGATACATAGTTTTTCTAAGTTCTAAAGTAAGGTTAGACTGAGTTAGGTTAGGTCGGGTTAGGTTAGGTTGAGCTAGCATGTGACAAATTATGGAATTTTAATCTAATTTCAAGAAATTTGGTAATAAGTGAATGAAAAGGAATAGAAAAAAGTGCAATGATATGGAAAAAGATGTGCTGAATAAAAAATATGTGAGTTGCAGTCGTTTATTGCTTAATAAAAAAAGGTAAAATATGACATCATACAAACTTTGTCAGTCTATATCTCGAAAACTAATTGGGTCCGACTAAAAATAGAAAGTGTTCTGGATTCCTACCATCATGTAGTATCATCCCAGAAAAAATCGCGAAAATCCGTGAGTATCCCATAAAGTACAATTTTCCCGGCTCCCGAAAAACCCTGAGATAACAAGATCCATAGCAATGAGTTTCCCTTTAAAAGTGTACAATTTGGCTCACTCTGTACACAATTGCACAGTCCTGGTACAATGGGTTATGACTATGTGATTGTACACAATTGCACAGTCATAACCCACTTCACTCCACCACTTGATTTGGGTACGAAGGTGAATATTAAAATCATTTCGGAAAATAGCTGAGATGTCATTCGTTTCCTTTTATTTTTTTCAACACACTTACCAGGTTGAAAAAAAACTCTGCATTTTTCAACATTTCAAAAACACCTTGTCTCTATATGGAGAAAATAAAATCGAATGGTAACAAAATTCGTAGCATATACCTACCGGAACCAAATCCACAAAATAATCTCCCAGCTATAATCATGTTGACATTTGTGGCAGCAGCAATCAAACACCATCCCAAGATCGTTGGAACAGTAGCCAGTTTTATAGTATTCAGTCTTCCGATACTATCCATTATGAATCCCCCACTGATGGCTCCTGCTGGGACGATCAGAACCACCACACTAGCTAAAACACCAGTAGGTAAGGGAATGTTATTGATTAATCATGGAAAAATACCAATCCAGGAACATTCTGCTGTGGTTGCCGTGAGGTCACTGTCAAAGGTGTCATTGGTTATATTTCGCTGCAGGAAAGGCATTAAGATTCCAGAGTAGCTTGCTGAAATGCCTCCAGCCACGTGGTATAGAGCTGATACGAAAGCTGCTATCACCTACAAAAAGTGCAAAGTATTTTGATATTTCAGTAAGAACATTAAGAGGAATCTGGATGATTTTATTTCAACTTTCTCCAGAGGCAAAGTTATTCCATTTGCAGAGGAAGTGAAATAAGTATGTAGGTACTACTCTCCATGAAAATCTCAACTAACACGCCCACTAGGAAAATGTTGTATATAAACCCAGACTATCCCTAGGGCTATGTCAAAAGATCTATAGGAAACCTTGGGACTTGAGGTCCAAACAAATCTATTGGATATTTTGTGATGATTGTCAGACCAATAGGCACGTACAGTTTCTTGGTGGTCTTACTCTTCAGAGCAAACGGCTCAGACGAAGCTCCCTGCTGAACACAGTCTGGCTTGCCTCGCATCTCCGGTGCGATCATCACCAAACTGTCAACGGTTCTTCACTCATTTCTTTTCCGCATCTTTCTAGAAAGAGTGGCAAAACGGGCAATATAAATAATTATACCCATTGCCATTTGCATAAAACGGGCTTATATTAAATTGAGCAGACACTGAAATTTACGGCAATCTGGTAATAACCTCCAGGAGAAGAAAATACTGACATTCGATAACTGTTGCTTCATTGATGGACCAATACTTTTTTCAGATTCTGGTGTATGTGTTTTTAGTTGCAGACTTGAGACAGAAATATCAACATACCTAGGTTCCTACGCGACTGTATTTCAGGTACTCTACTCTACTCTGAAGTACTAGGCTCTTACTGTACAACGTCCAGATTGGTTTCGAACTTCAAAAACTCTCTTCAATAAGAAGACTTAACGAATTGTATCTGGTCTAGATTCCTGGACTGAAGGTAATGACACTGCTGATATCCTTGCAAGAGACGGCACTACAAGCGGTTTCATCGGACCAGAACCTGTCATTAGTGTTTAAAATAAATATGTTTAAAATATGTTTTTCTGTTAACCAGCTGTCGCACCCCTAGGAATGACAACATGGCGGTCAATTGAGTGAGTGAAGAACAAAGCACCCACTTCGAACGGACCGGCTACCGACCGACTGTGTGACTTTAGTCTTTGACAAACATCTTCATCGACAGCAGGAGGTTGCATATCTCAATGAAGTGAAAGTAACCAGGCTTAATTCAATGCCAGGAAAAACCTGGCATGGGGTTTCTTCAACAAAATAGATGTCTTCTAAACGGATCTAATTATGTTAGGACAGTCAATTCCGCTTTCTGCTTCGATAAGTTTGTTAGGGTTTGAAATGGACACCAATATGTCTGTCACAATCATGTCGCTGGAATTACAAAGGCTGCTTCTCAAAAGCTTGGAACACGGTACGAACCAGAAAACTATACACACCTCAGCAACTTTTGATACTTTATGAAGCTCAGATCAGACCTTTTTAAATTATTGTTCACATGTATGGAACTCCGCCTCTAAGCATACCCTGAAGCTGCTGGATTCCATACAGAAAAGAGACACGAACATCACTTGCATCGAAGAAAGGTTAGGAATCTGTCCCTCTTTTATATATACTTTCGTAGGAGGTGTTCAAGTGACTTGGCACATTTGATTCCATCAAGAGCGGTAGATATCAGAAATACTCGACGGACTGTGACTGCTCATCTTTTTGAGGTTCAACTCAGTACACCTGGAACTTAACTGTTTAAGAACTCTTTCATTGGGAGAACTGGTTTTATGTGGAATTAACTTCCTGTGAACGTTTTTCCAAATGGATTCAATCTCCAGCAATTCAAATCCAATGTGAATCGATATTTTCGCACAGACACTGCTCTGATAGCAACTTAAGGATTTTCCTGTAGTGTTGTGTTCTGTCTTTAAAAAAACTGGACTGTAAAAGAATGTCACCGAACAGTAGCAGGGGTAACCTAAGTTGTGTAACAGGTCTACTCACTACTGTCTGAATCATCTGTATGGAAGACGATGAAACAGCAGAGCACATACTTTGTACCTGCCCCGCTGCGGCCTGAATTTCAAATGTTTGGCATCGAATCTGAATGATCATCCACCAAACGAACTGTTCGAATTCGTTAAGAAGTTTTGCTTATTTGGTGGAGTTTTAATTGAAGAGAGCCACAATAAATCTTCGCGTGTTGCAGTGCAGGTTCGAATAAACCCACTCACCTTGATCGTAATTAGCTACAAAAGAATTCTTCAACTTGAATCATAGCCACATTCTCTGTGCACAGTATTTTCAGTGTTTTGATTTATTTGAAATGTATTTTCTTGGTAATATTTATTTCATCATGAGAGATTTGTATGTAGATATTTATTTTAGTAAAATCTTCCACTGAGAATAATGATCCATTCAGTTCCAATGAATGTTTGATTTTTTTCTCTCAATATTTGCATTGAATGTAATAAACGCCAAACTATTTGATTTTAAAAAAATTATTTAAA
>NW_019291996.1:28359-60830 GCF_000500325.1 Leptinotarsa decemlineata
CGTAGTGTGTTGGATATTCGTAATCATAGCCTTCGGTATTACCGAAGTATATATTTTCGTTTTGGTCCTTAAAATATCGCCCCATGCCTAAAATTACCTGTTGCTAGATAAACAAGTTTTGAATGTACGAAAGATATCTTGTTTCAATTTTGTACATTATAGCGTGTCCAAACAAATATTTTTTTACGAAATAAATGTATGTAAGTTCCGTGGCAATATAAATATATATATAAACTACTATGTTTGGTTCCTTTGCACAAGCATAGGGATCGGGCTGCGATTATCTAGTGTTTAAGCAAGGTATACATAAATAATAATAAAAATATACTTCCCAATGAGTCTATTGTTGTTTCATTTAAACCACTTGTTGACAAGTCTATGAATTTTAGAGTTTCATAAAACTCCCATTTTGTCACAAAGTTATCCCCTGTAGCCTGGCCGCTTTTAGTTTTTTTCTTCTTTCTATCGATTCTTTGGAATTGGCATCGAAGACTATGGATTTTATCATTTACTTCTTGAACGGATATGCCCATAGCTTCCGATATAGCATCAATGGAGGTTTTTCTAGCCATACGATATTTATACTGCTCTGAAGAGCACTTTCATAAATTGGAATGGGATTCGTAAAGTTCTATTAATTTTAGTGTCATTTGTCATGACCATTTGACACTAGCTTTTCTTTTCTTACTCTTTTTCTCTACTTCACTCATTGTTCCAATTAAAAAAGTGAGCGACGACCGTTATTTTTTTATGTAAACACACTAGCGACTAGCGTATACCGATTTTGTTACACGAAGAACGCCAAAACTCAGGTGCAGAAAGTGAAACAAATATTTCACATGAAACAAGACGCATATCGCGTATACAAGTTGAAACTTTCCCATGAAACAAATGTCTCGTGAAATATTTTGTCATGAAATGTTTAACAATATTTCGCGTAATTCGATACTGTTTCCACTGTGAAACATGAAAGTTTTAACTCATGTTTCACAGTGGAACAAGTCCACAGGTTTATAAATGAGGCGCCAAATGAAAAATATTTGATGATAAAAGTTGCTACTATTTTCAGAATATATGGAGCCTACCGGCGTGAAAAGATGTGCCATTTATTGATAGAAGACATTAAATTAATGGATAAATAATTGATTGTTCAAATAACAGGTCGTTCTTTTTGCATTGTTGGAGAAAACATTGACTATTTTAATAAACACGTTGCATTACGCCCTTCTTCTATCAATCATCAACTTTTTTTTTTCTGAAATACTCAAATTATAAATGCAGTGCCAACCCAGTTGGTATAAATACGTTTGGGAAAATGCCTTTTACCATTGCTGAGTTTCTGAACCTCACGGAATCAAAGGAATTAACAGGTCACTGTTTCAGAAGGTCTACTGCTTCTTTGCTAGCAGAATGAGGAGCAAATAAAACGGATATTAGGAAGCACGGTGGATGGAAGTCTACAACAGAAGTTGAGGGTTACAGCAATCAATCTATTTCTTATAAAAAGGTTATTGCTGAAAGAATAATCCCAACAGCTACCTCGAGCGTTACAGCATCGTCCTCTTCACTTCAAGAATCAAATGTCAACTCAGCTAGTTCAAATATATTACAAGGCTCTGATCAAATAAACATTCCAATGAAAAATGATATGTTTTTAAAAAATGTCTTTATATTAAATGGACCACACTGTATTATTATAAACAGCAAAGTTCCCAGGACAACTTCACTTTATTGTGAGATTTTTACTAAGCAGTTTTACAAAAACGCAACATGTGTTTCGCCATACAATGGCTTCTTCGGGCGTGTCTTCACGTCCGAAGAAACCATTGCATGGCGAAACACGTATTTTGTTTTTGTAAAAATGTTTAGAGAAAATCTGACAATAAAGTGTTTTTTGAATACGTTAGTTATGAATTTTCATCAAGTATCGGCCAATTCCATCATATATCGAGTGGAAATTCAAACCTTCTTCAACGAAAATAAACTGTAAGAATTTGAAATCGCTTTTTGTCTTTATCTGCAGCTCATACCGCAAACAGATTGCAAGATGATATCCGATTCCAAAAATAAAACATTCCAACACCAACGTTGAATCACAAAAGTTTTGTGTTTTTTGCTCTCAAGGTTATCTCATCACAAAACAATTTTTGATCTCGATGTTGCAATTTTGATCACGATTAGTAAAGTATACAGATAAAAAATTACGCCCATTTGTTGTGATGTTTAAATTGCCGCTTTATCACCTCCGGGCATTTGATTTGGATGCGAACCTTGTTGCCAGTTTGAACAGAGATAACTCAAATGGCAACACAGACCAAGACCAATCCCTAGTTCCCGGTCCACTTATGGGACTTATGGATGATATGGCATCGTGTTGTTTCCCTCAGTGTACGAGGTCTGTTAAAAAAGGGTAATTTTGTTTTTTCTATTTTGTCCCCTTCAAAATAACCCCATTCAGATAAAATTCACTTCTGCCAGAGTTTTTTCGAATCCTCAAGGCAGTTTTATTTTGCACTTTTAAGCATGTCCCTGAGCTCTCCCAGCGATTCAGTTTGTATCTCCTCAATTGTCGCGAAACGACGTCCTTTCTCGTGAATCTTCAATCTTGGGAACAAGAAAAGTCGCAGTGGTTTAAATCTGGTGAATACGATGGCTGAGGCTTGATAACGGTAGTGCTCTTGCTCAATAACTCAGGAAAAAGCAATTACAAGTGAGCAGATGCATTATCGTGATGCAAGAACCAAATCTGGTTTATACGGTGGCTAAGGCATGATTATGGTGTTGTTTTCGGCTGAAAAATTACGGACAAGCAATGATGAGTGAGCAGGTGCAAAATTCATGAATTGTTTTTCCATGGCGCATAACTTTAAGGTAATACTCCTTATTGGTCATACGACCAGTGAGCAAAACCTTGACATTTGTTCGAACTTGGCGTGCCTGGGCTCTTCCATTGGGACGATTGGACTTTGGATTCAATATCATAACCATATACCCATAATTTGTCACTAGTATTAACCCATTTAAGCATGGTTGACGTCATTCAACAATTTCTGAGCCATACTGATGAGACGGTTTTTTGTTCAAAATTCAGTAATTTTGGAACGAACTTCGGTGCCACACGCTTCATATCCTAACTTTGTGAAAAAATTCCTCAACATTTTCATCGACTGTTAATGTACTGGAGCTCTTGGGCGAGCGTCGTCATTCACATCTTAAAGCTTATCGCCCACCTGTCCGGCACAGCACAGCACGGCCCGTCCCGTCAAAATACGGATAGGATTGGAACAATGAAAATGAATGGATAACCGCTCATAGCAGGGGAGCCCACGATGCAAAATGGGGATTTACTCGAGCGTCATAGAGACCTATTAGGTTGCAAAGCTTATTATTTATAAAGTGATAATTTTAAAAAAATGCTCAAAAAAATTTTATTTTTTATAATCAGTTGGTCAATTGATGAATAAAAGATAGATGAAACTTTCTATGTTTTTTACCACTTTTATTTGTAACTAACGTTAATGCAGTTACTTATACAATATATAAGTTTGAAAATGTCCTTATAGGACGGAACTGCAGTAACGTTAGTTACAAATAAAAGTGGTAAAAAACATAGAAAGTTTCATTTCTACTTTCTCCATTATGGTTTCCTACCACGCAGTAACGGTTACATCCATCAATTGATTGATTAATCATCATCTTCATCACGAACGAGTCTCTGTGATCAGCTGGGATAGCGTCATGGCAACAGAATTCAGAGTGGGGACGGAGTGAGAGAGTAATAGATAGTAAAAAGAAATAGAAACGCGGAGAGGGAAATATAGGCATCACGCAGCTGCACGCATTAAACTTTCTCGACAAATTTTTGCTATTTCGGCTTGCGGAAATCGTCAGATTATATATTTTTCGATATCCTTGAATTATTTTCTTCAAAATAAAAAAAAATTAGCTACGCTCGAGAATGTCGAAATGACGTTATTTTTTACAACTTTGCTGCCCTCCCCTGTCTTTACGTCACTCTCAAATTGTCAGATTACTGGAATATACACTTTTTAGCATGTAATCAACTCACCCTACCTTAATCTGACCCGCTCGATAATTTCTGATGATCATTTTTTTTACTAATCTGATCCTTTATCTTTCAGGGGCGGCCTTATATATTCGGCTCATATTTGGTGGAGGTACTTAACCGGGTACAAGGTATCCCCCAGTATATTAATCTGCCGCGCTTCAGTAAATCCCGAAATCCCCGCTTGGGCTCCCCTATTACCACTAGCCCGGCACGACACAGCCAAGAGCGTCCGCCGCCGGAAAGGATTCCAGATCTCCGATCCTGACCGGCAAATAACGGAACGTGCTGTGACGGACTGGCCAAGTGAGTGTGTCGCCGGCCAGCGCCAGCCAGCGCTTACCAGCATCAACTTGTCCAAAAGTTCCTGGGAAGCTTCTGTCTTTCTGTTTTGCTATTCCATCAGTTGACATCGCAGTGTCAGACGGTACCTATGAAAATGGACGAGGAATATCCAGAAGCTCTAAAAATTTGCTTGGAGTTATTCGGAAATACTTCTTCTTTCAGATCGTTGAAAATGCTAAACAGTTGAAACTGTGAACATATGTTTGAGACGAGTGTACCAACATAAAAAATTAAAAAAATCACTAATGGAATGTGCATAGACTGCGAAATTTGAACATACCTACACCTTATTTTTTTGATCAGACCTTGTATTTCTTAAAAACTCCTAACATCGTAAATATTCCCCGCCAACACACTGTCCAAATCTAGCCGCTTGTGGCTTTTTATAGTTACCCGAAGTTCGAATTTTTACTAAGGAGACGACCAATCACGACGTAAGACTCAACACGAGGTTATTAGAGCTTTGGAGACGTCCTTCAAGGGGTGTTATTATTATTTTTGAACAATCCTCGTAGTATGTTCTCAAAAATATAGTGGACATGCAATTTTTTGAATTTTTACATAAATCTTAGACAAGGGGTTCTTTCGTTTAGGATGAACTTAGATAACTAACCCTATAGTTCTAACGTATTTTGAATAAGATTGAGAAATGCGTTGTTTTTGAAATGAAAAATTCACTTACCCAATAGGATCCATGTTTGTTGGTTATACAATTTCTGGATATCACATAAATCTATAGAGCATTTTCAATACTGTTACAAGGTTAGTACGCTTTTTTAAATGGTTACCAATAATCATTTGCAGTATTTGCTTTCCACTCGAGAGTCGAGGTTTTGATAAGTATATAAAATAATGATTATGTTTAAATGAATGAGATAAATCTCGCACTGAAATATAATCTGCTGAGATTGGCAAAAACAATGTGATTTGTGATAGACATATTCGAATTGAGGCCGACGTCGATTAATAGTTGTGCCGGCATCTATTTCAGTAGTTATACTTTAGTATCGCTGGTGTCGAAGTAGAACAAAATTTGTACGAAAAGGAACTTTTTGATAGAAAAAAATGGCGTTACATCGCTCGCCACTAACAACGTTTTCGTGAGAAAGGGGGGTCCCGCGACCCTTTGTTCGAAAGGTATTTCAATTCTCTATACAAAGACCTGCACTGTTTTGAATTTGAATAACCGGTTGCGGAGTTATTGGTATATGAATCGTAGACTAGGAAAAATTATAATTCGTAACTTGTCAATCAGTTTGTGAGTTATTGTGTTGAGATTGTCACTACTTTTGTCATTTTCAAAACAATATATCAACCGTCCGATGAGGATGGTTCAAACAGATGGCACAATCAATACATAGTGGTGCTCTGAACTCGAACACCTCAGGAAAACAGTGAGAACGATCTTTAACAAGGTAAAACGTACAATACTCGAAGAGGATTGGAGTATATATCAAGCCAACCTCAGAGAGTTCAAAAAAGTCTACAGAAGGCACTCTCAAAAACCATCATAAGAGTATCGGCACCCTGACGAGGGAACATGGCGACAAAGCCGCCAACCTCCAAGAGAGTGCTGAGATTCTTATGGAATCTCACTTCCCAGGTTCTGACTTTCCTGGAACGACGAACTGGACGGAAGTACCAACAACATCCTCACAATACGACTGGCAATCTCCTAGTGCAGTAATTGATGAGGACAAGATAAGATGCGCCATATCGTGCTTTTCCTTCTTCAAGTCACCAGGACCTGACGTCATAAGACCAGCCCTACTTCAATGGGGATTGGATATTCTTATGCCGCACCTGGTTGAAATATTCAGAGCCTCTCTAGCTCTGAGGTATATTCCCAGTACTGGGGAGAAGTACGAGTAGTATTTATACCCAAACCAGGTAGGATTACAACACCTTACCAAAAGCATTCTGACCAATTGGTCTCACATCGTTGTTTTTAAAAACTGTGGAGAGGCTATGTGAGCAGTACATAACAGATGAAATACTAGTTCACAACCCACTTCATCCAAATCAGCATGCATATACTCAAATACAGGAGCCATGAGAACAACACCATCTGCGGCAATGAAATTAATTACTGGTCTGACCCCTCTGGACCTGTACGTTAAGAAGGTTGCGTTAATGGCCATGTTACGATTGAGCACGACTGGTGTAAACCTCGAAGTAGAAATGGGTCAATTGAGGCTGAGCCTGTGGCGAGAAGCGCTTACTGCTCAACCTCTGCTGCAGGCTACCAGTGATGCAATTGAACCCAGGTTTGTGTTTAATAAACCCTAAAAAATACAAATAAAACAGAACACAGAGTCAGATGCAACAAATGCAATACGCATATACACAGAAGAAGGCTCAGGATGTGAAGAGATCACTAAGAATTAAGTGGGGAAGGGGGAAAAAATACCAGCGTGGTTCAAACAGAACTGGCTGGTATCTCAATCGCCACAACAAAAATAACCAGGAAAGGAATTTCTGGCAAAAAAATAACAATTTGCACTGATAGTAGACAAGCCCTATTAGCCTTGAACAGACAACGTGTTACCTCAGGGCTGGTACTAGAGTGCCACCAAGATTTAGCCAAAGCCTCGGCAGATAATAACATTATCCTGGGGTGTGTTAAAGGGCACGACAGGAGTATAGGTAATCACATTGCCGACTCTTTAGCCAAGGAAGCGGCTGGACTAAGAATTTTAGGACCCAGTGGCACCTACCTACGTACCTACGGCCTGATGATTTCGACAATTGCGGAACTAGTCAAAAGTCACATCTATGCTTAATTCCTGAAGAGATGGGATGGACTCAAAGGATGCAATCTTGCTAGGATCACCCTGGGCGACCCTGGGAAGTTGGCGCCGAAGAAATATCTGGCGATGATCAAGAAACATCTACCATCCCTACCCTACAGAAACAGATACAGTGAACAATGGATCAAAAACAATGTTGTGTTTGAATTTTACACTGCTTCTTGAAACACTGCTTCGGAAATAACAATTAAACGTTGGTTTACTGACTTCAAACTGGTCGTAGAGACATCGATGATGCATAACGCAGTGGATGTTCAAATGAGTCAGTAACACCAGAAAATATAAAAGAATTCACAAAATCCTTTTGAATGATCGAAATGTGAAGTTGCTTCAGTTAGCTGACATAGTGAAGATAACAAAAGAATGTGTTGGCTTTATATTGCATGAGCATTTGACTATGAAAAAGCTCTGTTCAAAGTGGGTGCCGCTCGAATTCACTGTTGACCAAAAACAAGAACGTCTTGATGATTCCGAGCAGTGCTAAGCCATGTTTAAACATTACAAACCGGAATTTTTGCGTCGATATGTAACAACGATGGAACATGGATCAATCACCTCACTCTGTAATGAAAACCATCGTTATCTGAGTGGAGAGCAACGGTGAACCTGGTCCAAAGCTCCCGAAAGCACAACAATT
Source organism: Leptinotarsa decemlineata (assembly GCF_000500325.1). Classification (NCBI taxonomy): domain Eukaryota; kingdom Metazoa; phylum Arthropoda; class Insecta; order Coleoptera; family Chrysomelidae; genus Leptinotarsa; species Leptinotarsa decemlineata. The sequence goes on from NW_019291996.1 coordinate 36,218, forward strand.
GGCTGGAAAGGTTATGGCCCTGGGATTTTTTATGATGTACGTGGTGTAATACTCATCGACTATCTTGAGAAGTGAACAGTATATATTATATAGCGTCATTGGAGCGTTTGAAGGCCGAGATTGCAAATATAGGCCGCATATAGCAAAGAAAAAAAATTGTTTCATTAAAACAACTCACCATGTCACAAGTAAATCAAAACAATGGCAAAACTACATACATTGAACTTAGAATTGCTCCCACATCCACCGGATTCACCAGATTTGGCTCCCAGCGACTACTGGCTGTTCGCAGACCTCAAAAATATGCTCACCAGTAAGAAATTTTGCTCGAATGAAGAGGTTATTGCTGAAAGTGATGCCTATTTTGAGGTAAAATATAAGTCGTTCTACAAAAGTGGTATTGTAATGAAATGTTAGAGTGGCGCTGGAATGATTGTGTGTCTCTTGATGAATAAAGCCAATTAAAAAAAAACACCCGGATCTTTTCAGCCCAGGTGTTACATCAAATGAATTCGTATGTAAAGTAAACATTTTGAACATTTGTTGGAATAGATAAGCATTAAAAAATATGCTGGCCTCTTTTTGGCGACTGATTTCAGGAGTTTTTATCTGAAAAAACTATGGAAGTGATGCCTTTCTGTGACTTTTTGAAACTTAGTTCTGCTCAAAAAATAATAATGTGTTTGCATCAATTTGACAATCGTTTTCAGAATTTTGATGCGGAATGAAATATACATTTCTCTTTTATCTATTTTAAGTTTATATTCTATTATTTACAAAAATTGACCTTATTTATAATGCATATACAATAGCTAAAATGCAGAAGAGCAAGGTATAGAAAATGAATGAAATTCTATCTATGGCAGCAGCTAGAAGAACCCAATCCTGTTGCATACACGGTTTTGTTGAAGAAGAAGGTCTGATGATGTGATGTTCTTCACTACTGTTGCCATCATCGAAGTCAGTCACCTGATGATCTCTCATTTCTTCTGCCGTAACTCGGTGAGAAGTCATTTTTGTCTATAAAAGAAGAAAACAGTATAAATTGATGAATTATGAATGCAATTGTTATTCAGGAAAAACATACTGCATCACTAACATGAGATACTTCTAGGAATGTATAGCCAACAAATATAAAAAAATTACCACAATTACCTGTTGAATGTATACTCCAAGGCCCAAGTACTTTCCCAGTTTCCCAGACAACGTTTGTTTGACAATCCAAGGAAGAGTATTCGAGTGCTTTGTCCTTGATAGGGTGATCACTACTACCGATCCCAGCATTGAGAAGCTCACGATGTACAAACTGCTTGTATAGAAGAGAACTGAATGAAAAATGACATTAGTTTATAAATTTGGCCTAGAATCCATCAAATATACTTTTTAAATTCTGCACTACATGTCACCCATGAAGGGTATGACTATAAAACTATTATTCCTCCTCACAACTAAATAATTCGCTGAAAAGATGGTGAATACACAGGAAATCATTGCTGGCACATATACCGGTTGTCCGAGAAGTCTTAGTACGTGGTAATGTCTCCGAAGGTGGTGGAGATGAAAAGACGAAATTTTGGCAATGACATACAATGTATAAAAGCCAAATGGAATACATTCATTATTTCGGTTACTATACGTATTTAAAAAAAAAACGAATTACGTCAAATGTAAATTATAATTTGTGTACAATGTAAAAATACCACCCCTACCTTCAATCCTCTTCGAATGACAGGCACAACCCCCAATTTTTTAAATGGGAAGTCTAGACTTGTGATATATCGTTTGGAAGGTCTATTCATTCTCTATTCAAAAATGTTATCACTTTCGAATTTATTGCAACAATTAGGATAAAATAAATTAATATCATGTGGTTACCGAAATTCCATAAAATACACTCAAAAACTAAAATGTAGTGCAAAACGTAATTACATGTAGAATTCGTAAAAGAAAACTATGGATTTTAACTAAGTTGATGTTCAAAATTTTCACCGCAAATGTCTTGGCAACATCGTAATCTCAAATAAAACTGTCTTCTAACATTATTTAACGTATCAGGGATGACCGACCTAATCGCAAGCGTCATTCGTTCTCTTAAGTCTGAAGGTTCAGTTTTGTACACATTGCTCTTTACATATTCCCATGAGAAGAAATCTAAAGATGAAAGATCAGGTGATCGCGCTGGCCATTCTGTCGATTCTCGCCTCCCTATCCACCAATTGGGAAATGGTGTATCGAGGTAATGCTGGACATTAACTTGGTAATGTGGCGGTGCTCCATCCTGCAGAAACCATATAGTATTCACTGGAACTTGAGGGTTTCCTGGACCGAGATATAAATTTGCTAAACTTGGAATGACATCATTTTGAAGTAGTACCAAATAATTATTGCCATTCAAGTTGCCCTCAATGAAAAAGGGACCAATTATATGGTTTCCTACAATCCCTGCCCAAACATTAACCTTTTGAGGGTATTGTGTGTGTTCTTCTCTCATGCAGTGAGGATTTTCCGTTGACCAGTAGTGGCAATTTTGCCGATGAGCATGACCGTTAAGAGACAAAGTACACTCATCAGAAAACATAACGTGGATGATATTGTTATCCAACATGTCCATCATTTGCTCACAAAAATAAGTTCTTCTTTATCATCGTCTTCCATGAGCTCCTGAGTAGGTATAATTTTATAGGGATGCATTTTTTTTTTAATATGTTCACTATCGATGTATGGCTATCATTGAATGTAGTGGATGCTTATCTAATTGATGTATGTGGGTTCTCCTCAAACTTAAGCATCACATCTAATTTGAGTTCATCACTCATTGCATTGGCAGCTGCTTTTCTTAACGGTCCCTCATGACCAAGCTTCCGAAACTGTTCCTCTACTTTGCTAACTGTTTCTCTATTTTGTTTACTGTTCCGTGAGATATAGGCGATGAATCAGGAAATTTCTCATAAAATAGGCGAGAGCTACTTCTTGTTGTTCGGATTTATCTCCGTAACTAATCATTTGTAAAACTGTTATTTTTTGCATTTCCGTTAATTTAACCATTTGTCAGACTTGAAGTTAACGAACGTTGAAGTTAAATTAAAATACTGACAATTATTATTGTAACATACAAAACAAGTTGACAAGGCGTTTTGAACTAACATTGCCATTAAAAGAACATTGCTATGGTTTTTGCTCACTTTCTTATCATCAATACAACATGAAATTAGTTTTGAGTATATTGCAATAAGTTTTGAGTGTATTCTATCAAATTTCGGTAAATACATGATTTTAATTTATTATATCTTAATTGTTGCAATAAACTCAAAAGTGATAACATTTTTGAATAGATAATGAAGATACCTTTCAAAAGATATAACACAAGCCTTCACTTCCCAATAAAAACATTGGGGGTTGTACCTGTAATTCGACGGGGGTTGAAGGTAGGGGTAGCAGTTTTCCGTTGAAGTATGTCAAATTATAATTTAAATTTGACGTGTTTCGGGATTTTTTTTAAAATATGTACCGTAACCGAAATAATGAATGTATTCCATTTGGCTTTTACACACTATATTCAACTTTGTCTTCCTTTAAGCGAACCATATCGAAAGGAATAAAATCACTTAATATACTAATTGGCCATAACTTGGATCATCCTTTTTGCTGAAGGTTGTAGTGAATTTTTATGAAACACTTCTCAAGTAATAAGAAGAAACTGGTATATTCAGGTAAACATCATTGAACAATCTCATGATCATTTCCACTAGCTTGCCCAGAAATTAAACAATTTCAACTTTGTCTTCCTTTAAGCGAACCATATCGAAAGGAATACAATCACTAAATAAACTAATAAGGCCTTCTCAATATCATTTATTAATAAATGCTAGTCTGAGAAAGAGTTTTATTCTATTCCATAAAATGGTCAAAATGCCTATCTCTTGACAACCCTTGGACAATAGAAGCGCACACATCTGTAATTTGATGTCGAGGTTTTGCTGGTTTTGTTGAAAATACCCGCTTTTCTACATAATTCAAAAAGGAGAATTCAAGGGGAGCGAGATTGGAGGACTTTGGTGGCTATACAATATGCTCTCTACGCCCAATCCGAAGACCAGGAACTTCCTCATCTAGGTATTCTCTCACAAGAACATCCAAGTCTGGAGGTGTCCTATTCTATCCTGCATTCTTAATAGTAGCTACAATCTCAGGTTCGATAGTACCTTCTAAAAGTTGCAAAATGTAAGCGTCCGGTAAGATTTCTGTCGATTAAAAAGATTAGCCCTTTATGACTGAAATTATGGGTAATACAGTAATTGTGATTGTACGATTTATTCAAAAGAATTACGACAACTATATAAGTCCGTTATTTTTAACACCTCGACACGTGTTTCAATCATCTTCAAGAAGAAGATTTATATAATGGTGATTGAGTTTCATTTCTCACGGTTGGTAAAAATACTCACCTATTAATGGCGTGTGCGTCCCCATAGCTGGCAATTTCTGGGTGAAATATAACATGAATAAGCATATAATCAGAGCTGCAGTTCCGTTGATAACAATTTTTTCACCAGCTTGGGGTGGCAACCAAAAATTCAACATTGTTAAAATGATCACAACTGAAAAGAAGAGATTACATTATGGGATAATATTTATGAGATAATAAATACTGAAAAAAAAAGAAAAATTTAGTATTTAGCAATTGTATAGATATTACTGGAGTTTTTTCCCAACACCAAATCGTTATTTTTAACACCTCGACATGTGTTTCGATCACCAAGTGATCATCTTCAAAGATTAATCTTTTATCTTTCTCTTTGAAGATGAAGATTAATTTTTTATCTTTCTCTTTGAAGATGATCACTTGGTGGTCGAAAAACGTGTCGAAGAATCAAAAATAACGATTTGGTGTTGGAAAAAACTCCAGTAATATTCATTAGTACACCAAAGGTTCCAAACAGTTCATCATAAATTGTATAGATGATAATAATGATTATTTCCCTCAATGCACCAAGGCAATGTGAAATTCGAAGGTTAGGTAGCTCTTATAGAATTTTGTAGCGATTATTTCCTTCAAACCGATAAATTAACATATAGGTGTCAGAGAAACTGATACATACGAGGCTTTTGAATTGTCTTGAAAACAATAACCTTCTATAAAAAAGTCAATGCGATTTTCCCAGATCTAGCGTCACAATATGTTTATGTAGGTGGTCAAAAAAGCTCTCTCCAAAATTAAACTTGTAGTGTACCACAAGTATCCATCCTCGGTATTATTATAATAATAATGTAATTAATGTATATTATACATTTGTAACAGAATTTAATTGTATCTATATCACTAGTGTTGAAAATATTTTTAACAGCTACTTTGTGAACATCATCTTTCAATACTCTTGACAACTATTAAAAATGTCACTTTTAATGATTGTACATAAACATGATTTTGCCACTAATCGGTGGCAAAATCATGTTTTTTTATTTCTGAAGAATTTAATTTTCATTTACCAATCAAAATGATGAAATCACTTTCAAGTAACGTGGCAACCAGCACCAATCAAAGTACATGACGTCATTAGTTCACAAAATATACGTTGTTTGACTATTATCAATTTATAGTTATGTTCGTACAAATTCTTCGGATTTACTTCACTGAGGTGCTGAGATCGAACCAAAGTTCAAGCTGATGACACTGCTCATTAGGTGGCTCGTGAAACTATTTACATAACCTACACAGAACACGAGGCTAATGATGCCTTTAACGCCGAAAAAACAAATACTAACTAAAATGAAACAAGTGTAAACTTTTTACCCAACCTCTAGTTCTTTATTACCTCAAAAATTCCATTTTTTGTCTTTGATGAAAACTTACGTTTTAATTTCGTATCACAAATTCATGAGTTCATAAATATCTTTCCAAATCCAGTTTTGTAGTCACATTTTGGGTAATTTTTCCATAAAACGACGTATTTTTGAAACTTTCTCCATTTATAATTTTTTTAACGATTTATAGATTTCGATGAAATTCTATACAGTGTTATTTCAAAACTATGTGAATTCGCTCAGATTTTTCTAAAAAAATCACTCATATTTTTTCGATTTCTGATATTGAAAATAAAGAGGTAGATAATAACATTATCCTGAGGTGGGTTAAAGGGCACGACAAGACTAAAGGTAATCGCATTGCCAACTCTTTAGCCAAGGAAGTGGCTGGACTAAGAATTTTACGACCCAGTGGCACCTACGGCCTGATGACTTCGACAATTGCGGAACTAGCTAAACGTCACATCCATGCTCAATCCCTAAAGAGATGTAATGGAATCAAAGGATGCATTCTTGCCAGGATCACCCTGGGCGACCCTGGGAAGCTGGCGCCGAAAAAATACCTGGAGATGATCAGGAAAAATATACGCTTAACAGTAGGATTTCTGACTAACTACTTTAAACTAAGGAAACGCCTCCATAGGATGTGGGAACAAGAAGAAGAAACTGTCAGGCATGTCCTATGCGAGTGTCCGGAGTTATCGTCAATAAGAGAGTGGTGTCTTGGCCCACACCTGCCGATATGAACGAGATGTCTCCCAGTGACCTGTCCACCTTCCTTGAAAGGACAGGATGGACGATGATCTAGAAGGACAACTCCTCGGAAGGATGTATGGGTCATATGTGGCCTATGTGCTGTGGGTCTACACTCACTCCCCCTTCTCTCCTACAGATACAGATACAGAGAACAATGGTTCGAAAACAATTTGGTGTTTGAATATTTTGCACTGCTTCTTGATGGGAAAAATGCCGTTCAAGCGAAGCAATGGCTTGAAAAGTGTTATAAGGATTCTGCTCCGTCAGAAACAACAATATAACGTTGGTTTACCGACTTCAAACGTGGTCGTAGAGACACCGATGAAGCATACCGCAGTGGATGTCCAAATGAGTCAGTAACACAAGAAAATTAAAAAAAATCCACAAAATCGTTTTGAATGATCAAAAAGTGAAATTGGTGAGTTCGCTGACACTGTAAAAATATCAAAAGAACGTGTTGGCTTTATATTGCATGAGCATTTGACTATGAGAAAGCTCTGTTCATAAACATAAAAAACCGGAATTTTTGCATCGATATGTGACAATGGATCAAACACTTCACTCCATAATCAAAACGAACGTTATCTGAGTGGAGAGCAACTGATGAACCTGGTCCAAAGCTCCCTAAAGCACAACAATTGGCTGGAAAGGTTATGGGCTTGGTATTTTGGGATGTGCGTTGTGTAATATTCATCGACTATCTTGAGAAGGGGAAAACCATCAACAGTGAATATTATATAGTGTTATTGGAGCGTTTGAAGGCCGAGATTGCAAATATAGGCCGCATATGGCAAAGAAAAAAAAAGTTTCATCAAGACAACGATCGTATCACAAGTCAATCGAAACAATGGCAAAACTACATAAATTGAACTTCTAATTGCTCCCAAATCCACCGTATTCGCCAGATTTGGCTCCCGGCGACTACTGGATGTTGGCAAACTTCAAAATAATGCTAACTAGTAAGAAATTTCGATCAAATAAAGAGGTTATTGCTGAAACTGTAGCCTTTTTTGAGTCAAAATCATTCTACAAAAATGGTATTGAAATGTTATAGCGGCGCTGATTGTGTGGCTCTTGATGGAGATTACTAGGATTCGTTTCTATTTCACCATTTGGCAACATTGGTTATAGCTAATAAAGGACAATGAATCTGTTACGTGTATGAGACAAACAAAGATGACATATTTCAGAGGCGTGCTGTTCTGTTTACTTATGTTCCGAGTTCCGAGACATTCTGTGACATATGATATTTTGTGCACCTAACCTATCTTCCTATGTATAAATAAATAACAAAACAAATGTTGTTTATGTGGCTTCTGAAGGTGGTATTGAACTATAATTTATATTTTGCCTCAATTGTTGATTTATAAAGATAATTTTTAGGTACGTATGAATTATTTCAACTTGATATAGGCGCTGTTGCCAATATGTGAATTAGAAACAAATCCCTTTAAAAATTGAAACCCAACATTTGAAACATCAATTTGAATACTTTTCCAAGAGAATTTGAAAAACTCATGAATTAAACTCAACTTTATTTTGTTCAAACTTGCATTTGCTATAATAACCCAAATTGAGGAACATTCCCCATCCTCAAAGTAGTTCTGACATTCACTTTTTAGTATGTCCTTGAGCTCTCCCAGCGATTCGGTTTTTATCTCCTCAATGGTCGCGAAACGCCGTCCTTTCTCGTGAATCTTCAATCTTAAGAACAAGAAAAGTCGCAGGGGTCTAAATCTGGTGAATACGATGGCTGAGGCTTGATTACGGTAGTGTTCTTGTCCAAAAAATTTAAAAAAAGCAATGACATGTGAGCAGATGCATTATCGTGATGCAAGAGCCAAACTGGTTAATACGGTGGCTAAGACATGATTACGGTGTTGTTTTTGGCTAAAAAATTACGGACAAGCAATGATGAGTGAGCAGGTGCAAAATTCATGAATTGTTTTTCCATAATAGCTTACGTTTTTTTCGTATAGCTTTTCGCAAATGGCGCATAACTTCAAGGTAACTGGTCATACGACCAGTAAGCAAAACCTTCACATTTTATCGAACTTGGCGTGCCTTTTTTGGTCTTGGCTCTCCTGGGCTCTTCCATTGGGACGATTGGATTTGGATTCGATATCATAATCATATACCCATAATTTGTCACCACTTATGATCCTTTTAAGCAAATCTGGATCATCTTTGAAGTTATTCAACAATTTCTGAGCGATACTGATGAGACAGTTTTTTGGTCAAAATTCAGTAATTTTGGAATGAACTTCGGTGCCACACGCTCCATATCCTAATTTTGTAAAAAAATTGCATCATTTGACGATTCGCCATAACAATTTTTTTCACTTCCTCAACATTTTCATCGGCTGTACTGGAACGTCCTGGGCGAGCGTCGTCATTCACATATCGCCCACTTGTCAAAATACGGAAGAATTGGACCAATGAAAACGAATGGACCAGCGATCACTAGCCCGACATGGCACAGCCAAAAGCGTCCGCCACCGGAAAAATTCCAGCTCTCCGATCCTGACCGGCAAATAACGGAGCGTGCTATGACTGACTCGCCAAGTGAACGCGTCGCCGGCCAGCGCTTGCCAGCATCAACTTGTCCAAAAGTTCCTGGGAAGCTTAGCTTTCGTCTTTCTGCTGTTCCATCAGTTGACAGCACAGTGTCCGACGGTACCTATGAAAATGGACGAGGAAACATTGAGTTGTTTCTTAAGACAGGCTCGAGAATATCCAGAAGCTCTGAAAATTTGCCTGGAGTCCTTCGGAAATACTGGAAAAATGTCTTCTCTTCTTCTTTCAGATCGTTGAAAAGATGATTAAACTCTCCCAGATTTGCCCTCTTTTGATTAATGGGATGGACCCACAACTTTCTTTTTTGTGACTATTTTCTTCTACATTCAATAATTCGGCCACTTTAACGACGACTTCTTCGTAAGAACTGCTAGTGATAGCTTAAGCTTGTCGCTCACTTGTCCGGCACAGCACAGCACAGCACGGCGCTGTCCGTCGCCTGATGGCGACGGGTAATAGCAGCTGAAGGTGCTGTTTGTTCGATTTCAAGGAAAATAGTCACAAAAAAGAATGTTGTCGGTCCATCCCATTTATCAAAAGAGGGCAAATCTGGGAGAGTTTCATCATCTTTTCAACGATCTGAAAGAAGACGAGGAGAAATTTTTCCAGTATTTCCGATCGGAGAACTGAAATCCTCTCCGGCGGCGGACGGTCTTGGCTGTGCCGTGTCGGGCTAGTGGATGCTGGTCCATTCATTTTCATTGTTCCAATCCTATCCGTATTTTGACGGGACGTGCCGTGCTGTGCCGGACAAGTGGCACTTGCCACTTGTAAACATTTCTTGGCTCAGAGTACAATCATCATATGTCACTGTCAATATTTCACGTGTTTTTGAACACGTTATTCCATTCTTTACATAAAATTTTATGCAAATTGTTTGATCCATTTTTTCGATAGCAGAAAATCACCGAACACGTAAAACTCTTCTAACTTTAATCACTCATCAACAAACTAAAAATGCTAAAAACAGCTGAAACTATGAACATATGTTCGAGAGGAGTGTACCAACATGAAAAATTAGAAAAAATCACTAATGAAATGTGCGTATATCGCGAAATTTGAACATCAACCTTATTTTTTTTATCAGACCTCGTATTTTTTTAAAACTCCTAACATCGTAAATATTCTCCGCAAACACAATAGTCCAGATCTAACCGCTTGTGGCTTTTCATAGTTAGCCGAAGTTCGAATTTTTACTTAGGAGACGACCAATCACGACGCAAGACCTAACACGAGATTATTAAAGCAGTGGAGACGGCCTTCAAAGGGTGTTATTATTATTTTCTGAACACTCCTCGTAGTTTGTTCTCAAAAAAATATAGTGGACGAATCCAAACATGCAATTTTTATGTTTATGGTGGACTTTTAGATAAAGAACCCTATAGCTCGATCGAAAACTTCACTGTTTTTGAAATGAAAAATTCACTTACCCAATAGGATCCATGTTTGTTGGTTATACAATTTCTGGATATCATATAAATCATAAGAGCATTTTCAATACTGGTACAAGGTTACAACGCTTTTTTAAATGATTACTAATAATCATTTGCAGTATTTGCTTTCCACTCGATAGTCGAGGATTTGATAAGTATATAAAATATTTATTATGTTTAAATGAATGAGATAAATCTCGCACTGAAATATAATCTGCTGAGATTGGCAAAAACAATGTGCTTTGTGATAGACATATTAGAATTGAGGCCGACGTCGCGTCTATTGATAGTTGTGCCGGCTTCTATTTCAGTAGGGGAGATATACCTAATTACTAGTAGCACCTTGAAGTTACAGAATTGGTAAGGAGTGAAATGAACACTTAAGACACTTATTTATCAAAACATAACTTTACTACTCCGAAAAACTTCATACTTTTTTTATACAAATTTTTTCATATGCCATCTCATCAACACAATTGTTGGTGAGATGACATAGTGTAAAACTGACTACTAAAGTTGGCAAATATCGCAAACAAATACTTTTGTTGCTTTAGATACCCAAGCCAGCGCATTCGGTCTCGGTCCAATTCAAACAAGTCTGACATCGTACCCATGTTTCTCCCGCACGGAAACGGGAATATAATTCGTTACAAAATATACATGCAACATCATCCTCCGAATCGCTACTATCCTTTTCAGAGACTTCTTCAGGTATTAAGACATTTTTTGCAACTCGGGTGGATTTCCTTAATGCTTGCGCTTTCTTGTCAGCAACTAGCTGCTTGGCTAAGTCAATATCTGGGGTGGTATTAATAACTCCATATTTTCTTCTCTGTGACACTGACACTTTAGGTAATGGTGATATTTCTGCCACATAAATACTTCCAACTTCTCTATTTTCATCAAAATCATTCTTATTACTCATTACACGTGATGGTCCTGGAACGATGGAAACAACTTCTTCCATCCGTTCTCGCTGAATACTTCGGCAATAACATCGGCAGGGCAAAACATCCAGTCTGGAAAGACATTTGCATTAAAGAGGCAAATGAATGTTGAAGAAAAACCATTTGTTGCGTTCTTAACAGTGGCTGCTTTCATACATGCTGCTGGGCTGACTGTGTTACAGTCAGGCCTGGATGATTCTTCAACCATGGTGAGCTCTTGATTATATGAACGAAAAGCCGAATAAAAACTTACGTCCAGGGGCTGCAACCGATGGGTACAGTGTGGGGGGAAGCAAAACAGCACTATGCCACTTTTGCGTATAATATAACTTCCAAAAAGTTTTTGATGCCATTAGCCATCCCATTCTTTTTTGTTCAACAGCAACGATGGCTTGCTGCATATTTTGGTCGGGCATCCAGTTTTTTCTGGATGATTTTCTCTCGTACCGACCCATCACTGTAATAATAAATAACTATATTTGGAAAGAAGCCATCAAATTAACAAAATAAATATGAATGTATGATATCTGCCATCTCGTCCACACGAATAGTATGCCATCTCAGACAGAAATACAGGCAGATCCTTTTGCTAACCTATATTTTAGAAGCTTTGTTTTAAAGACACCATAATATAGGATATACTAATTAGGCCACCATAAAGAACATTAATATTGCATATTGGGACTTACCTTAATTTCAAATAACCATCAATAATGAGTCAACCTTTAATCAGTTTTTATGTTTATGGTGGACTTTTAGATAAAGAACCCTATAGCTCGATCGAAAACTTCACTGTTTTTGAAATGAAAAATTCACTTACCCAATAGGATCCATGTTTGTTGGTTATACAATTTCTGGATATCATATAAATCATAAGAGCATTTTCAATACTGGTACAAGGTTACAACGCTTTTTTAAATGATTACTAATAATCATTTGCAGTATTTGCTTTCCACTCGATAGTCGAGGATTTGATAAGTATATAAAATATTTATTATGTTTAAATGAATGAGATAAATCTCGCACTGAAATATAATCTGCTGAGATTGGCAAAAACAATGTGCTTTGTGATAGACATATTAGAATTGAGGCCGACGTCGCGTCTATTGATAGTTGTGCCGGCTTCTATTTCAGTAGGGGAGATATACCTAATTACTAGTAGCACCTTGAAGTTACAGAATTGGTAAGGAGTGAAATGAACACTTAAGACACTTATTTATCAAAACATAACTTTACTACTCCGAAAAACTTCATACTTTTTTTATACAAATTTTTTCATATGCCATCTCATCAACACAATTGTTGGTGAGATGACATAGTGTAAAACTGACTACTAAAGTTGGCAAATATCGCAAACAAATACTTTTGTTGCTTTAGATACNGCGCCGTGCGTATTTATCCCATTCAAAGCAATCCAGATCGTTCTCGAACACAAACGCGCTGGTCCGGCTGGTCGGTTCTAGCCGATTCTAGCTTGATGGCGTCAGCGCAGATCGCTCACCGCAACGTTGCCGCTGTTTATGTTTAATATTATGACAATTAGATTTTTTTGTGGAATTTTCGGAATCTTCTCTGATTTTTGCAGTTTGTATTCTTTAAATTTAAATCGTTGTGAGAGCTACCAGAATTGCCTCCGCGAGCTACTGGTAGCTCGCGATTGACAGGTTGGCGACCACTGGTCTAGCCTACTGCCGCCAAAACGAATCTGTAGCATGGCTTTTGCACACTATTGCTCAATGTTCGAGCATTGATGATTGTTTTCGGTCAGAAAAGCGCCAAATTTTTAATAGATGTAGATAAAATACGTGTTATGCCGTCTCAGCCAGTATGCCATCTCAGGGATATCTCCCCTAGTTATACTTTAGTATCACTGGTGTCGAAGTAGATCAAAAATTTGTATGAAAAGGAATCACTTTTTGATAGAAAAATATGGCGTGACATCACTCGCCACTATCAACTGTTTCGTAAGAGAGGGGGCCTTGAGACCCTTCCCTCGAAAGGTATTATAATTCTCTGTACAAAGACCTGCACTATTTTGAATTTGAATAACTGGTTGCGGAGTTATTGGTATATGAATCGTAGACTAGAAAAAATTATAATTCGTAACTTGTCAATCAGTTTGTGAGTTATTGTGTTGAGATTAACACTACTTTTGTCATTTTCAAAACAATAAATCAACCGTCCGATGAGGATGGTTCAAAGAGATGGCACAACCAATACATGGTGATGCTCTGAACTGGAACACCTCAGGAAGACAGCGAGAACAACCTTTAACAAGGCAAAACGTACAAGACTCTAAGAGGACTGGGGAATATATTAAGCCAACCTCAGACAGTTCCAAAAAGTCTGCAGACAAAAACAAAGAGAAGCCTGGAGAGCCTACTGTGACGCTCACTAGCTTCTAGGCTACAGAAGGCACTCTCAAATGACCACCATAAGAGTATCGGCATCCTGACGAGGGAGAATGGCAACAAAGCCGCCAACCTCCAAGAGAGTGCTGATATTCTTATGGAAACTCACTTCTCAGGTTCCGTCTTTCCTGGAAGGACGAACTGGACGGAAGTACCAACAACACCCTCACAATACGACTGGCAATCTCCTAGTGCAGTAATTGATGAGGACAAGATAAGATGGGCCATATCGGGCTTTTCCCCCTTCAAGTCACTAGGACCTGACGGCATAAGACCAGCCCTACTTCAATGGGGATTGGATATTCTTATGTCGCACTTGGTTGAAATATTCGAAGCCTCTCTAGCTCTGAGGTATATTCCCAGTAAGTGGGGAGAAGTACGAGTAGTATTTGAACCCAAACCAGGTAGTATGGACTATACACCTTACCAAAAGCATTCCGACCAATTAGTCTCACATCGTTCTTTTTAAAAACTATGGAGAGGCTATGTGAGCGGTACATAAGAGATGGAGTACTAGTTCACAACTCATTTCATCCAAATCAGCCTGCATATGCTCAAATACATGAGCCATGAGAACAACACCAACCGCGGCAATGGAATTAATTACTGGTCTGACCCCTCTGGACCTATACGTTAAGGAGGTTGCATTAACGGCTATGTTACGATTGGGCACAGCTGGTGTAAACCTGGAAGTAGTAATGGGTCAATTGAGGCTGAGCCTGTGGCGAGAAGCGCTTACTGCGCAACCTCTGCTGCAGGCAACCAGTGATGCAATTGAACCCGGGTTTGTGTTTGATAAACCCTACAAAATACAAATTAAACAGAACACAGAGTCAGATGTTACAAATGCAATACGCATATACACAGAAGAAGGCTCAGGATGTGAAGTGTACTCCAGATCACTAAACCTAGGGATTAAGTGGGAAAGGAGAAAAAATACCAGCGTGGTTCAAACAGAACTGGCTGGTATCTCAATCGCCACAAAGAAAATAACCAGAAAAGGAATTTCTGGCAAAAATATAACAATCTGCACTGATAGTAGACAAGCCCTATTAGCCTTGAACAGACAACGTGTTACCTCAGGGCTGGTACTAGAGTGCCACCAAGATTTAGCCAAAGCCTCGGCAGATAATAACATTATCCTGGGGTGTGTTAAAGGGCACGACAGGAGTATAGGTAATCACATTGCCGACTCTTTAGCCAAGGAAGCGGCTGGACTAAGAATTTTAGGACCCAGTGGCACCTACCTACGTACCTACGGCCTGATGATTTCGACAATTGCGGAACTAGTCAAAAGTCACATCTATGCTTAATTCCTGAAGAGATGGGATGGACTCAAAGGATGCAATCTTGCTAGGATCACCCTGGGCGACCCTGGGAAGTTGGCGCCGAAGAAATATCTGGCGATGATCAAGAAACATCTACCATCCCTACCCTACAGAAACAGATACAGTGAACAATGGATCAAAAACAATGTTGTGTTTGAATTTTACACTGCTTCTTGAAACACTGCTTCGGAAATAACAATTAAACGTTGGTTTACTGACTTCAAACTGGTCGTAGAGACATCGATGATGCATAACGCAGTGGATGTTCAAATGAGTCAGTAACACCAGAAAATATAAAAGAATTCACAAAATCCTTTTGAATGATCGAAATGTGAAGTTGCTTCAGTTAGCTGACATAGTGAAGATAACAAAAGAATGTGTTGGCTTTATATTGCATGAGCATTTGACTATGAAAAAGCTCTGTTCAAAGTGGGTGCCGCTCGAATTCACTGTTGACCAAAAACAAGAACGTCTTGATGATTCCGAGCAGTGCTAAGCCATGTTTAAACATTACAAACCGGAATTTTTGCGTCGATATGTAACAACGATGGAACATGGATCAATCACCTCACTCTGTAATGAAAACCATCGTTATCTGAGTGGAGAGCAACGGTGAACCTGGTCCAAAGCTCCCGAAAGCACAACAATTGGCTGGAAAGGTTATGGCCCTGGGATTTTTTATGATGTACGTGGTGTAATACTCATCGACTATCTTGAGAAGTGAACAGTATATATTATATAGCGTCATTGGAGCGTTTGAAGGCCGAGATTGCAAATATAGGCCGCATATAGCAAAGAAAAAAAATTGTTTCATTAAAACAACTCACCATGTCACAAGTAAATCAAAACAATGGCAAAACTACATACATTGAACTTAGAATTGCTCCCACATCCACCGGATTCACCAGATTTGGCTCCCAGCGACTACTGGCTGTTCGCAGACCTCAAAAATATGCTCACCAGTAAGAAATTTTGCTCGAATGAAGAGGTTATTGCTGAAAGTGATGCCTATTTTGAGGTAAAATATAAGTCGTTCTACAAAAGTGGTATTGTAATGAAATGTTAGAGTGGCGCTGGAATGATTGTGTGTCTCTTGATGAATAAAGCCAATTAAAAAAAAACACCCGGATCTTTTCAGCCCAGGTGTTACATCAAATGAATTCGTATGTAAAGTAAACATTTTGAACATTTGTTGGAATAGATAAGCATTAAAAAATATGCTGGCCTCTTTTTGGCGACTGATTTCAGGAGTTTTTATCTGAAAAAACTATGGAAGTGATGCCTTTCTGTGACTTTTTGAAACTTAGTTCTGCTCAAAAAATAATAATGTGTTTGCATCAATTTGACAATCGTTTTCAGAATTTTGATGCGGAATGAAATATACATTTCTCTTTTATCTATTTTAAGTTTATATTCTATTATTTACAAAAATTGACCTTATTTATAATGCATATACAATAGCTAAAATGCAGAAGAGCAAGGTATAGAAAATGAATGAAATTCTATCTATGGCAGCAGCTAGAAGAACCCAATCCTGTTGCATACACGGTTTATAAGGAATGCCTTTATATTAAATGAACCACACTGTATCATTACGAACAGCAAAGTTCCCACGACGACTTCATTATTGGTAACGAGTTGAAACTAATGTATTCAAAAAACACTTTATTGTGTTTTCCGAATACGTTAGTTATGGATTTTCATTAAATATCGGCCAATTCCATCATATATTGAGTGGAAATTCAAATCTTCATCCAATATAAACTGTCAGAATTTAAAATCGCTTTCTGTCTTTATCTGCAGCTCATACCGCAAACAGATTGCTAGATGAAATCCGATTACAAAAATAAAACATTCCAACACCAACGTTGGATCACAAAAATTTTGTGTTTTTTGGTGTCAAGGTTATCTCATCACATGTTGCAATTTTGATCACGATTAGTAGAGCATACAGATAAAAAATTTCGCTCATTTGTTGTGATGTTTGAATTGCCGCTTTTTCACCTCCGGACATTGGATTTGGATGCGAACCTTGTTGCCAGTTTGAACGGAGATAGCTCAAATGGCAACACAGACCAAGAACAATCCCTGGTTCCCGGTGCACTTATGGGACTTATGGATGATATGATATCGTGTTGTTTCCCTCAGTGTAAGAGGTCCGCAAAATATATTCATTTATTCATTAATTTCTATTTTGTCCTCTTTAAATTAAAGAATGAAACAGGCTATCGGAAATAAATTTTTAAATGGCAAAAAGTTACATTTGAAATACATTTTAGGGGTTGCGTTTTCCACCCCTTACAACCAAGGGGTCAACCAAATAAATTTCTGGATAAGTGTCTTTTTGGTAGTACAAAACGTCATGTTAATTTCAATATTGTAACTTTTTTAGTGCTTGTAAATTGTTATACAAATTTTATGTACCCCTTTTAAGGGGCTGTATCTTAACGAGGGACGCTCCAATGAAATTTCTTTATATGAAAGATCTTATCTTTTTTTCGATGAGGAATCACCTCCTTACATGTTTTACACTTATTTAGTTACACCCTGTATAGGGACCTCCAAATATCTCCAACGGTATTGTGCTGAAAGAAGACAGAAAAGTTTCGGAACTTTGGAGGGATGTAACTCTGGAAACAAGAGAGAGCACCGACTTCTTCTCCCGGATTCGAAATCTACACGGTAAACTAGGTACGTGAGTTTTCAATGTTTTTTTCTAGTCCAGAATTCTGCTATAATTTTTTGTAGAATTTTTGTATACACAATATCACAAATATAGAATTTACCAAGTGATGCCAAGGTTGGTGTGAATGAAACGAGGGCCCCTCTCAAGTCTGCTCTTGAGATTTCACTAATATAAACTGTGGCAGGAATAGTACCCCATGCTGAAATAAAAAAAAATCGTTATAACAAAATATCAACGTTTCTCACTTGGAAATGACTGAGAAATTTTATTTTCGTAGAAAATAAAGGAACATCATTCTTGATAGGTTGAATTGGAACATCTTTAAACAAAAATGTGGCAATCTTTCAAAAAATGTAAGAAAGCAATTAATTTCAAAATAAATTATCTACAAAGAATTTTTTTGGATAATATAATTTTCATGTAAAAGTAGTATCTGGGCGGAGCATTGCCTCTAATCGAATGAAGATAATCAGATGAGGTACATAATAGTAATAAAGGAGTTTATTGAAAGGTTACTCAGTACAAGAGATACTAACCTAACCTAACAAATGGAAGAATTCAACATCTGCACATGATAAATCAAGTCAGATATTGCTCTTCCATTAATATTAGCTATATTGGTAATCTATTTCATCAACGACTTCCAACAACATTTCCAAAGCACTTTTTTACGTAGAACTCAATGGTGTGAAAAACTGGTTTTTTTCAAATGAGATATCAATAGTTATTGATGGAAAACTATTTTTTATGAGCCACCCTGTATATTCCCGCATACTTCAATAGACTTCAAAATTATCTTTCCAAAAAAGTAGTAAACTTGATGTTTTGCTAGTCATAAATACAGAGCTTTTAGGTTTTTTCATGTAGACTTTGAAACGCACACTTTGATCAGTTAAGCTTTGGACGACGCGGCGATAAAACAGAAAGAAATTGTTCAGTAGTAGCTATCAAATGCTTATATAAAGCTTTTCACATCAGTAACTCAAACGCATAGTTTCAATGAAACTGACAACAATCAATACTATATTTATGTACTATTAATGAATGAAACTTCAACAATAACAACAATAATGATAAAGAACAAACAATGAAATATATTTCTTTTGAGATATTCGAAATGTCTACCAGCTTCTCCTACACACAGTTTTTTGCCGAAACAATTAGTTCAATAGGAGTGAGGGAAGCAAAACTTCGCATCACTGCCGCTTCCAATTATTCGTATCTAGAGTTGGTCGGCAATTTAAATATAAGATCTCTCAACCTTCTCCAGAGGTAAAAATCCATAGGCGTTAGGTCCGGTGACCTGGCCGGCCAACGGTTGGGTCCTTGGTTGGCTATCCAATTATTACCAAAATTTGCAGCCAAAAAATTGGTGACAATTACAGTGTTGTGAGGCGAAGCACCGTATTGTTGAAAATATATTTTCCTGAGCTCCACATTTTCGAAAAACATGCTGTAACTCATAAACGATGATAGATATCGATTTGCGGTTTTCACCACTCAGTTTGTCATAAAATTTGACCCTCAGACACAGCAATTTGAAAACAGGATATAACGAAACCGTTCTCCTTTCAATGAACGTCGTTCGTATTTACGGAAATCGTTTTTTGTGTTATAAATGTCCTTCTTTTGTCGTTTGGAGCGCCATTGTTGTTTTGCATTCAATATTTCATTTTGTGCTATCACTAATAAACAATAGGCAATTCGCATTCAGTCCGTGTGGTATTGTTGATTGCATACCCATAAGGCCAGTATTGAGTATTGGCAAAGAAACTACTTTTGTATATAGACTAAGAAACTACGTTTGCCGTGGATCCGGAGCATTCCACTGGAAGCACTATAAAAACACTACCTACCCTTTTTTGAAATATCGTTTATTTTATGCGAAATAAAACTTAGGTTTGCAGTGGGAAACAAGTCGCTGCTGTCACCACTTTTCCAGTTATTATATTTCGTAACAGCTACAGTTATTTTGAATATCTTCGGGAGTAATCCAAAAATATAAGATAACTTATCTTTTCTATGGTGTGCCTGCATTTATATAGATAGGTTTGAATTAGCGGGTACAGAAAAATGTAACTTCATTTCCAAAATGTATTTCTGCATGGATATTAAAAATTCATATAGTTTAAGTTCTGTCTAACTCTCATACTCTCGTTAGTATCATATCTGATAAACACCTTTGACCACTCGAATAAATTGGCAAAGTCGACCTAATTCACTTCTGTTTCATTTGCTCCTATAACCTCGAAAAACCCTGAGATAATGAGATCCATGGCAAGGAGTTTCCCTCCAAAAGTGTTCAATTTTGCCCACTCTGTACACAATTGCACAGTTCTGGTACAATGGGTTATGACTAAGCGATTGTTCACAATTGCACACTCATCATCCACTTTACTAAACCACTTGATTTGGGTACGAAGGTGAATATTAAAATCATTTTGGAAAATAGCTGAAATGTCATTGGTTTTCTTTTCATTTTTTCAACACTTGACACCTTTTCTCCATATGGAGAAAATAAAATCGAATGGTAACAAAATTCCTAGCATACCTACCGGAACCAAATCCACAAAATAATCTCCCAGCTATAATCATGTTGACATTTGTAGCAGCAGCTATCAAACACCATCCCAAGATCGTTGGAACAGTAGCTAGTTTTATAGTATTCAGTCTTCCGATACTATCCATTATGAATCCCCCACTGATTGCTCCTGCTGGGACGATCAGAACCACTACACTAGCTGAAACACAAGTAGGTAAAGGAATGTTATTGATTATTCATGAAAAAAATACCAATCCAGGAACATTCTGCTGTGGTTGCCGTGAGATCACTGTCAAATGTGTCGTTGGTTATATTTCGCTGCAGGAAAGGCATTAAGATTCCAGAGTAGCTTGCTGAAATGCCACCAGCCACGTGGTAAAGAGCTGCTACGAAAGCTGCTATCACCTACAAATAGTGCAAAGTATTTTGATCTTTCAGTAAGAACAGTAATCCAGAGGAATCTGGATGATTTGATTTCTTCTCCGAGGGCAAAGTTAGTCCAAATGCAGAGGAAGTGAAATTAACTATGTAGGTACTACTCTCGATAAAAATCTCAACCAACACGCCCACTAGGAAAAAGTTGTATATAAACCCAGACTATCTCTAGGGCTATGTCGAGAATCAGGAAATCTTGGGACTTGATGTCCAAACAAATCTATTGGATATTATGTGATGATTGTCAGACCAATAATCACGTACGGTTTCTTGGTGGTCTTAAACTTTAGAGCAAACGGCTCAGATGAAGATCTCTAGTAAACACAGATTGTCTTGCCTGGCTATCTCCGGTGCCATCCTCACCAAACCGTCAGCGGTTCTTCACCCATTTCCTTTCCGCATCTTTCTGAAAAGAGTGGCAAGAGGGGCAATATAAATAATTATACTCATTGCCATTTGCATAAAACGGGCTAATGCTGAATTGAGCAGACACTAAAAGTTACGGCAATCTGATAATAACCTCCAGAAGTTAAAAACACTAATAGCAGATAACTGTTGCTTCATAGATGGATCAAAACTTCTTTCAGATTCTGGTTTAAGTGTTTTTAGGTGCAGACTCGAGACAGAAATATCAACCTATCTAGGTTCCTACGCGACTGTATTTCACGTACTCTACATTGATTATTGTTTGAAAAGATTAGCGGAAAACAACTTCACACATAACCAAAAAAAAATCTTTCGAACTGTCAGATTGCTCCGAAATACTAGGCTCGTACTGAACCACGTCCCGATTGGTTTTGAACTTCAAAAACTCTCTTCAATCGGAAGACTTAACGAATTATATCTGGTCTAGATTTCTGGACACACTGGCCTGAAGGTAATGATACTACTGACATCCTTGCAAGGGACGGCACTACAAGCACAGCAATGACAGAACTTGTCATTAGTGTTTGAAATAAATATGTTTGAAATATGTTTTCTGTTAACCAGCTGTCACACCCCTACAGCCCTCAGAAGTCGAAACTTGTACGAGCTAAGGACTAGCGAGGTCTAACCTTTCAACGTGTGATTCCAAACACGGGTTGGACAATAGCAAGTGAAAATTGATCGTTCAGCCTGCGGTTTGAACCACCGACTAACACGGCGTTCAATTGAGTGAGTGAAGAACAAAGCACCCACGTCGAACCGACCGGCTACCGACCGATTGTGTGGCTTCAGTCTTTGATAAAAATCTTCACCGGCACCAGGAGGTTGCATATCTTAATGAGGTGAAAGTAACCAGGCTTAATTCAATGCCAAGAAAACCCAGGCATAGGCATAGCATAGAAAGGAAAATTCCAAATACCCCTTTTCTGAAAGGTTTCCGATTATACTGTCATACAAACACCACTTCACAAAATTATTGTTCAATGATGAGCATAAAAAGCTGTTACATAACGGTCCGCAACAATTGTTGTATTCCATTAGAGAAACCTTCTGTAGTCCAGTCATTATAGTAAGTTCACCTCGGAATTCGAGATACCCAGCTGTAAGTCTGTAAATACTTGTATATTGACACCCTAAAAGTTGTCTCAAAACCTACATATGGTAGGGTGTAAACAACTATTAAATTTCAAGGTCAAAGGTCACAAAAATCGGTTTNGAATCATTTCCCAATGAACTTAAGAAATTGAAAACTAAAATGCCGCTTGAATCGGGAAGTAGCATCCTCTCTCTCAATCCTTTTCTTGACGAGGAGGAAATCATCAGAGTTGGAGGAAGAATAGCCAATTCCAAATACCCCTATTCTAAAAGGTTTCCGATTATACTCTCACATAAACACCACTTTACAAAATTATTGTTCAATGATGAGCATAAAAGGCTGTTACATGCCGGTCCACAACAATTGTTGTATTCCATTAGAGAAGCCTTCTGGTCCACTTCGGGCCGCTCCATCGCAAGAAAAACTGTGCGCCAATGTATAAAATGTTTCAGAAATAATCCGACGTTAGTGCAACCCATTATGGGAAACTTACCGAGTGAGAGATTGGAACCTCAGCCGCCATTTTATATCTGCGGAGTAGATTATGCCGGACCACTCATGATCAAAAATAAGAAAGGTCGCGGTTCGAAGCTTTCTAAATGCTACGTCAGTCTATTCATTTGTTTCGTGACGAAAGCAATACATCTGGAACTAGTTTCCGACCTAACGAAAGTATAATTTATTTTAGCCCTTCGCAGGTTTGTAGCGCGAAGAGGAAAGCCTCTAAGAATATTTTGTGATAACGGAAAGAATTTCGTCTCTGCCAGTTCTGAACTAGCCGAGTTTGGTAAGTTCATTCAATCCCACGAACTTCAATTAACGGAATCATTCTCAATCGAAGATATTGAATGGAAATTCATTCCGCCATACTCTCCGCACTTTGGAGGTATGTGGGAAGCCGGTGTAAAATCCATAAAATATCATATGAAACGAGTCATGGGAAACGCTCACCTTACTTTCGAAGAACTTTATTCTTTATTAACGCGAATCGAGGCAATAGTGAATTCTCGTCCACTCACACCACTTTTCACTTATCCATCGGAAGATCACACATTGGGGTACCAGATGCAGATTTGAGAACCATATCACGAAACAAATTGTCATCATATGAAAGGATGCAGCAAATCAGTCAGCATTTCTGGAAAAGAGTTCATTTCCGAAGTTCAGCAAAGGCTCAAATGGATAACGTCTCAACAACAATTAGAGACGGGAACTATCGTGTTGATAAAAGAGGAAAACCAACCAACCACGGTATGGAAGCTTGGAAGAATCGAGGCAGTGCATCCAGGCAAGGATGGTATCAACCGCGTGGCAACCATTCGGACTTCAACTGGAATGGTCAAGAGATCCTTCAACAGAATATGTCCGCTCCCAATAGAGGACATTGAAAGCTAGTCCTTTCAAGGAGGGGGCCATGTTCAGGCGTTCACCCTGAATAGTCACTCCCCTACTGGATGCCAGACACAACCCTGAGGTCGACGAGAAGAACAGGCAGAAGTTTACAAGCATTCAAACTGAACATACACTAAATTACTATTTCACATTTCTATCTGTATGCTATTGAATAATAGTTATTTATGTTGTCGTTTTCACAAAACTAAATTCAATGCAACTTCATTACAATACCCAACAACGTTTTTCCAAATGGATTCAATCTCCGGCAATTCAAATCCTATGTTAATCGATATTTTCGCACAGACACCGTTCTGAGAGCAGTGTCTTGAAAAAAACTGGACTGTAAAAGAATGTCACCGAACAGCAACAAGGACAACCTAAGTTGTGGAACAGGTCTACTTATAAGTCACTGTTGTATGAATCATCTGTTTGGAAGACGATGAAACAGCAGAGCACATACATTGTACCTGCCCCACTGCGACCTGAATTTCGAATGTTTGGCATCGAATCTGAATGATCATTTCACCAATCGAACTGTTCGAATTCGTTAAGAAGTTCTGCTCATTTTGTGAAGTTTTAATTGAAGAAAGTCACAATAAATCTTCGCGTGTTGCAGTGCAGGTTCGAATAAACCCACTCACCTTGATCGTAATTAGCTACAAAAAAATTCTTCAGCTTGAATCATAACTGCATTTCCTGTGTTTTTTAGTATTTTGATTTATTTGAAATGTAAATGTATTTTCTGGGTTATAGCTTAATTTGTTTTATCATAAGTATTA